>ML317359.1:28703-61169 GCA_005239505.1 Nicotiana paniculata
GGGGGGGGGGGGGGGGGGGGATAGAATCTTACCTTTTATGAAGAAGACCTAGGTGCCTCTCCTGAAAACTTTCAAGGTTTTAAGCAAGAATTGAAGAGAATTTTGGTGAATATCACTTCCTCCCTCTAATAATCTCTTTCTCACTCTAAAGATACTAGAAAATAAGCTTAAAATAGACCTTTACATCTATTTTAACGAAGTTGGGTCAGGTTTTAAAAACCCAAAAATAAATCTGCGAAACACGTTCTGCGGTGGCATAATAACTATACGGTCCGAGAAATGACCGCGAAAGGTGGCCTTGGAAACTGGGCTGGTCTGCTCCACTCTGTGACTGTTATGCGACCCGCAGACCTGTTCTACAGTCGCATAATGCGCCGCAGAACCTCCCTCCAAAAAAATCCAAGGACGATTGTGCGACCAAAGTGTGGCCCATGAAACGTTCAAGCGATCACATAATTGGCCACGAAATTTGCCTCAAAATTGGCAAAAAAAGTTGCTTCACTCTACGCCCATTCAGCAACCCGTAGAGTGATTATACTGCCGCATAATGGGCCGCAAAAATGCCTACTTCTGCAATAATATTCCCTTCAACTCCCAGCGTACTGTTTAATCCAAAAAGTCTGAAATTCGCCTCGCAAGCTCGCCGCGAAGAATTTCTACTACTATGAACCTCTACACCTACTTTGGCATCTTAGAATCCAGGTTTTTAGGAAAACTTTTATGGGGCCTTACAGTTCTCGAGGGTTGACTTGAAATTGGGGTGCCATCAGTTGAAGATCAAGGATTCAAAAATTCCTAAGATGACTTTTAGGATCTGTTCTTGCCATTATGAGTTTTGTTTAGTTTCACTAATGCACCTGTCACTTTTATGCAAGTGATGAACATTGTGTTCCAACCTTATTTTGATTCTTTTATTATTGTGTTCATTGATGATATCTTGGTATATTCTCGTAGTAGGGAGGAACACGACCATGATTTTGAGAATTGTGCTTCATAATTTGAGGGAGAAGAAGTTGTATGCTAAGTTCTCCAAGTATGAGTTTTGGTTGGATTACGTTGCATTATTGGGCCACATGGTGTTTAGTGATATGATCAAGTTGGATTCTAAGAAGATTGAGGCATTTTAGAGTTGGCCCAGACCTCTACCACTACAGAGGTCAGGAGTTTCTTAGGTTGGCTGGTTACTACTGTTAGTTTGTGGAGAGTTTTTATCTATAACAGTTCCATTGAATAGAATCACTCAAAAGGGTGCTTTATTTAGATGGTCAGACGAGTGAGTAGAGCCTTCATAAACTTAATATTTCTTTGACCATGACTCCTATTTTGGTATGATCTTTAGGATTAGGGTTGTACACAGTTTATTATGATACTTCGTGGGTTGGTCTTGAGGATGTGTTGATGCAGGAGGTAGGATGATCGCCTATGCATCGTTCCAATTGAAGCTCCATGAGAAGAACTATATGCTTCATGATTTGGAGTTAGCAGTTATTGTGCATGCGCTCAATATTTGGAGGCATTACTTTTATAACGTGTCTTGTGAAAGTGTATATGGATCATCAGAGTCTCTAGAATCTATTTAAACAGAAAGATTTGAATTTGAGGAAACAGAGATGGTTGGAGTTGTTAAAGGATTATGATATCACCATTCTTTATCATAAAGGGAAGGCTAATGTAGTAGGAGACGCCCAGAGAAGAAAGCCAGAAAGCATGGAGAGTGTAGCATTCAATCATGATGTGGAGAGGCCTTTAGACATGGAGTTTCAAGTGTTGGCCAATATATTTGTGAGATTGGATATTTTAGAGCCGAGAAAAGTACTCACTTGTGTTGTTTCACAGTCATCTAGATTTGAGCGCATTAAGGCACGTGAATATGAGGATCCCTATTTGTTTGTCCTCAGGGACACGATGCAACACGGTGGTGCTAAGGAGGTGACTATTGGTGATGATGGTGTATTGCAATTTCAGGGTCAAATTTGTGTTCCGAATGTTGATGGCTTAAGAGAGTTGATTGTTGAGGAGGCTCACAATTCGAGGTGGTTTGCTTCAGAAGACTGATATACCAGAGTAGAAGTGGGAGCGTATCATTATGGACTTTATGGTATGGTTGATACGGAAAATGAGAAAGTTCGATGTTGTTTGGGTCGTTGTGGATCAGTTGACTAAGTTGGTGCATTCCATTCGTGTTCTGACTTCCTACACTTTGGAGTAGTTGGGTTAGATCTATGTTAGAGAGATTTTCCACTTGCACAGTGTACCTGTTTCTAACATATCAGATCGTGCCATTAAGTTTACATCGCACTTTTAAAGTGTTGTTCAACATGAGTTTGGCACGTAGGTTGAGTTGAGTATGGCATTTCATCCTCAGGCGGATAGGCAATCTAAGCGATTCATTTAGATCTTTAAGATAATGTTGAGGGCCTGCATCATTAAATTTAGAGGTCAATAGGATCAGTTCCTACTTTTAGTGGAGTTTTCCTATAACAACTTCAAGTCCAACATCCAGATGGCTCTATATGAGGCATTATATAGGAGGCGATAACATTCTACGGCTAGATGGTTTGATCCCGATGAGACTAGATTATTAGGCATTCATGGTGGGTGAGAAGGTTCTACTTAGAGTTTCGCCTATGAAGGGCATGATGAGGTTCGGGAAGAAAGGCATGTTGAGCCTACGATTTATTGGTCCTTTCGAGGTGTTGGAGAGGGTTGGTGAGGTTGTCTACAGACTTGCTTTGCCTCACAGTCTTTCGGGAGTCCATCCGGTGTTTCATGTGTCTATGCTTCAGAAGTATCATGAAGACAAGTCACATGTTTTGGACTTCAGCACAATGTAGTTGGATGAGAATCTGGCTTATGAGGAGGAGCCGGTGGCTATTTTGGATCGGCATGTTTGGAAGCTCAGGTCTAAGGAGATCGCTTCAGTGAAGGTTCAATGAAGAGGTCAACTGTTCGAGGAGGAGACTTCGAAGACTGAGCATGACATGTGGAGAAGATATCCTCATCTTTTTGGCATTCCAAGTATAATTCTAGACCCATTCAAGGACATGTTGGTTTAAGAGGGGAAGAATTTAACGACTTGGCCGGTCGTTTGTGTACCCTGTTACCCTATTTGATGTTTCCTTTATCCTTTATTGATTTTTTGGGACTTTCAGGGATGGTTGGCTTGGCTTTGGAAAGGTTTTAGAGTGAATTGGAATACTTAGTTTCATATTTGGAAGCTTAAGTTATAAAAGTTGACCAAGGCTTAGTTTTGTAGGCGACATCAGATTGGTGATTTTATGGTTTCAATAGATTTGTATGGTGGTTTTGGACATAGACGTATGTTAGGATTCATTTTTGGAGGTTCCTAGGGTGTATTGGATCTAATTATAGAAAGGTGAAAATTTGAAGGTTTGGAAAGTTCATAAGTTTGAGCAGGAGTTGACTTTGATGTTATTAGAATGGGATTGGTGTTCCAAAAGTTGGAATATGTTTGTTTTATCATTTGGGACTTGTGTGAAAATTTCTATTTTAATCTGGATTGGTTAGGCTTGAATTAGACAATTGGTTTGAAGTTGTAAGTATTTGAACTTAAGAGAAATTCAATTTGTCTTTTGACTTTTGATTCATCGATGTGATGTTAACGTATATGTTTGGATGCTTTGGTTAAGTTAGTATAATGGTTATGGACTTGTTCGTATAATTTGACGGGGTCTTGGGTGGCTCGGGAGAGATTCCCACCACTCGGAGCATGTTGGACAATTTTGCTGGTGTCTGGTGTGCTTCGTGATCGTGGAGCAGGTCTCGGGGCCGCAGAGAAGGATTTGAGGTCAAGGTGGTTTTTCTCTTTGCGTTTGTGAGCTGGAGGTTGCGTTCGCATAGAGCTATGGTTTTTAGTCATTTGCGTTCGGACCCTGGGAGTCGCATTCGCGTAGAAGGGAGGCCAGTTGGGGGCTTTCTAGAGCTTGGCCTTAGTGATTGCATGAGAGGGCTCGCATTAGCATAGTCCAGGGGAAGCGGTGTATCACTTTCGCGATGGTTCCTCGATGTTCGTGATGTGCTTTTGAGATGTTGCATTTTTGTGCTTCACAAACGCGAGGCAGTAACCACATTTGCAAGGGTAGTGCTCGGAAGACTATATGAAGTTCTTATTTCGGGATTTTAGCCCATTCTCTCATATTCTGAACCCTAGACTTGGAGAGAGGAAATTTTGAGGGTGACTTTTACACAAGACTTTGGGGTAAGTGATTTCTGCTCAATTTTGATGTTATTTCAAGAATCTACATGGATTATTACCACCTAAGCATAGAATTTTGACGGTTTTTGGGGGGATTGTCCTATAACTTAAGAGAGTAAAAATTGAGGATTTGGAGGTTGATTTGGGCTTAGTTTTTTTTCATATATTGACATATTTGGACTCGTGGGGTTTTGGATAGTCAGGATCTACCCCTTGACTCGGGTTTTGAACACGTGGGATCAGGTTGATGTTTGTTGATTTTTTGGGAATTGTGTAAATATTAGATTTATTGTTTCAAATTAATTCATATTGCTTTATTTTATGTTATGAGTTGTTTTTTCTATATTCGAGTCGTTTAGAGGCTGATTTTCTAAGGAATGCATATTTGGAGTATTGACTTAGCTCGTTTGAGGTAAGTATCTTGCCTAGACTTGGTTGAGGGACAAATTGCTTGAATTATAATGTTGGCTACTTGCTAGTGGTGTCGTACATGCGAGGGGTTGATCCCATCTAGGTGCACCTTGTTATCCATGTTGGGGATAGTCTGTAGGATATTTTATGCCTTGTTTTTGAGATTGTTATTCTTGCTATCATGATTTTCATGTTTGTATGACTATATAACCTCGTGAACCATGCCAGAAATCATGTAGGAATGTATTTTTCCGTTTAAACGTGATACTCACTATTTTGTGGCGACCGCCTAATTGAGTTGTACTTAACACTTCGCACATGCATACACTTTTGCATGTTATTTTATCAATCCAGGAGTATGTGATTTGATAACCATTAATTCTATACATGCATTCATATATACTCTTTTTCGGTTATGAAAGAAGATGACAACACGTGAGTTGTCCGTGCAGGGTGAGTTGACTACAACACGTGAGTTATCCGTGTAGCGTGTGAATAAGGATCCATCCCTCTAAGGTCTTTCTCTTATGCTTCTCCTTGATGACGTACATGCAGTTATAGAAAACTGATCAGTGTTGTGTTTTTGTGTACCTTCTCTTTATGCAAACTCCTTTGATGTATACATGTTTTTACAACATATCTCCTCTATATGCTATCTCCGTACTTGTGTACATGCTTTTTATGAATATCATTTCTAAATGTTGGTTTTGTTGGTGAAATGAAACACATTATATATCTTCTCTATATGTATCTTTCTGTGTAATTTGGATTGTATATTTACGCATATCTCCTCTTTACGTTTAACTGTTATTCTATTGGATGTTCGGGCATATCTTCTCTATGTGCACCTTGGGCCTTATCTGCGGTCATGCTTAGACTCTAGTATTGTTATTGCGTATTTGTATGTGTTCTCGAGTTGTATAGATTTATCACGTGAGTATCATTGGTGATTCTTGCCACTACCTCTCCGAGTGATACTTACAGAGTACATAGAGTCGGTTGTACTCACTTAATTGTGTAGATCTAGGTGTGGGATCTTGCTGAGAGCTGTACTAGACCATTGTTGAGTTGTTGAGAAATGAGGTAGAGTTGCACCCCGATCGCAGTCCTTTGCCTCTCTGTCCATTTTAATTAATATTGTTGTTGTTGTTCAAACAGTATTTTCAATTATCAGGCTTGTACTCTTGTTCTAGAGCGTACGACTCTATATCACCATTTCTAGGGGATTTATATATTGATGCAGTCTGTATTTATGAAATTTTACTCTTAGACTTATATAACCTATATTTTGTTATCACGTTTTATTATTGCTTTATGATTGACTTGTCTCGCAAGAAGGTTAGGCTCCATCACAATTAGTGGGGGATTTTGGACATTACAACAGGAAAGAAGTGGCAGATACTTTTGAGCGAGTTCGATATCGTCTATGTGACCCAAAAGGCAGCCAAGGGGAAAGCAGTAGATGATCACTTGGTAGAGAACCCCGTGAATAGAGAATGCAAGCCATTAAGGACATATATACCGATGAAGAGGTATTGTTCATAGGGGAGGACATTTCAGAAGCTTATGACAGTTGAAGACTATTTATTGATGAAGGCACAAACTCAAGGGAGTAGGTATCAGAGCAGTCTTGATATTAGAAATTGATCATCATTATCTAGTCTTGGCCAAAACCGAATTCCCATGTACCAATAATATGGCAAAAGATGAAGCTTGCATTATGGAACTCAGGTTGGCTATTGATGATGTTTTATACTTCAATACCACACAAGAGGGGGGGATGGTTTATGTGGTGTCCAATTTTTTGTGTGCACAGATTATAGAAGGACCTGGTTCTTTTATGTTTTCCTTATACTACAATTGCAGAATAATAAATGCAGAAAGTAAATAACACAAGTATTTTTACATGAAAAATGTATTTTTATGTGAAAAACACCTGGCTTAAAAGGTGAAAAAGCGACAACCTGCTAGCCAATATGATTTTTCCCAACGCTTCACTAAATTACTGAGCCAAAAATAGCGTTTGCAAAACTCTTGTAAACCTAAGGTTACCTCTAACCCTTTGTGACAACCAGTCTCAGACTGTTGCAATAATCTCAAGTTAACTCTAACTTGAACAATACACTCAGAGTACCTAGTACAAATGCCTATAGAGAAGCTGAAAGGTACAAATCAAAAGCCCTACTACAATTAAACTATAATAGAAGATAGACACTTGGAACTGGTTCTTCTATCTGGTTCATGTAGCTTTAGGTTCGCACACTTGAATCACATAAGAATTTCTTGCAAAATGCATTGTTATTTTGCTCCGAACTCTCGTTTAACTTTAGCGTTTGTGCGTACCTGTAAAAGAGAACATCTTGAAATATATAGAGTTAGTAGAATAGGAAATAATTCTAATTCTAATGCTATGCTCTTCCTTGGTGGAAGAGTTCTAGTTATCTTCAAATTCTAACTCATCCCTTATCTAGGATAGAGTTCTCTTCGAGTAAGGAGTCCTGCTCCTTATCAATTATGCAACCTTTTCGTTCAGGAGATATCAGATATAATGACTTAAACTTATTCCTTCACGTGCATGCCTTGTGCTTGAATCTTTCCGTGTTTGTTTACACTATATATGGACATGATTCATGCTTGAGTTGCTTTGTTAATCATCAAAACAAACTTACTTAGGTCAACAAATTCCCCCTTTTTGATGATGACAAACTCTGTGGTTTTCATAAGCATGAGACTTGTTTCAACTTAATTCAGCATCAACACAATGTTAGAAAACTTTGCATTTTAAAGTCACAAATCATCATGGACCAAGTTCATTACGTTATAAACATCACAGTTCAAAGTAAAAGGCACAACATATCTTCCCCTTTTGGCATCATTGAAAAGCTGCATAATCATGTTAGATAACTAGATTTTATTATATCTTACTCATGGCCACTGGGGCTACTTCAAATACAATGATGGACTCAGTTTTCTCTTTATCAATCTAAGGATATTAGCCATCTAAGAAACATCAACAAACAATTAAAGCAAAAGCAGTTGATTAGCATTGATAAGGGTCATCCACAAAGCATAGAAGGAAATAACAGTACTGCACCACGAGCAAAAAAAGAACAAAAAAAGAAACATCCCACCCGGGTCACTAGTATTCTAACTAGGTCAGGAAGGGTTTAAAGGCTGGGAAGGACCAGGTTCTTGGTTTCTGGCCTGATAAAATTTCAACATATCAAGAAAAATGCCTTCATTCTTCTTCTTTTCCTTTGCAAGCTCAGTCCTGAGAGCATCCCTCTTAGTTTATACTTCAGCTAGCCTCTTTTTCAGCCTCTCAATCTCATCACCCTTAGCCCTACTCTCCTGCACCAATGATATCACTTTTCTATTCACAAGCACCTTCTTGGATTAACCAAGTTTTTTGGGAGCAGTATTGACTTCATAGTCACATGCAGTCAAGGTGTTGGCCCAAAAGTGATCTTTGCTTGTACTAACATCCCATTTCTTGAGGGATACCTTGAAGTGAGCAAGCACAACAGTGAGAATGAAACCATAGGGTATGGAATGAGTTTGGTTCCAATTAGAATCCTATCAAGGAGCTGTATGATAAACCATGGCCAATTGATCTAACTCCCACTATCCAGGCACTCTATAAGGACCAGGTCCATGAAGGTGGAAGTGTGACTTCTTTCCTGCCTGGAAAATACCACCTTGTTGACAAATTAAAAGAGCAACTTGTGGGCAGGCTTCATCCAACTTTTGTACATAGCCTTGGGCTGTAGTTCTAACTCATTGTATGTAAATTTTCTTATAATGGAAATGGACGTGGGGAGATTTTATAATCATTGTACCATTCAACAGGTACTCCTAGAATCTCTCCCAATTACTTGTTGTCAACGCTCACAATAACCCATTTCACCACATTGGTGACCCTGCCATTCTTGATTTCACAATTTGCCATGAACTCCACAATCTCAGTTCTGGCAAATATTCCTTCCATCTAAATGACCATGTCCTTCCAACCCTGAAGTGCTAGCTTCTCCACCAGCATTACCATTCCTTCCTCTTCCAAGTCCCTAAGGAGTCTACCCTTCAAGATAATTACTTTGCCAAACTTCACCAAATTGTCCTGCTCTTCATCAGTTTCCTCTTCCTCCACTAGTTGCACTTTCTCCGATTTTCTCACACACCTGGTTCTTTTTGCCAAGGTAGAAAGCTCTACATCAATAGTCTTTGAAGGAGACTTCTTTTTGGAAGTTTTCATTTTCTTTTCCTTTGGAGTCACAAGCTCTACCTCTTCTGCCTTGTTTTCATCATGAGGAACCACCTGCATCTCTTCAATTTTAATTGCCTCAACAGGCTCACTCACTTTCTTCTTTCTCTTTGCAGCAACTTTACTTTAATTCTCTTCTAAGGATCTTTCCAGTTAAGCCTCACTCTACTTCTTTTGACTCCTTGTAGCTCTTCTTCTTGTAAAAGGAGTCTCTACAAGTATAGAAAAGGTAACTTTATCTTCTTGTTTGCCCTGGCAGTTCCAGGGAATTTAACTCCTGAACTTTTCTTCTTTTTCGTATTGTAGATGTCAGATACTCATTTCAATAGGTCTTCGATGGGTTCCTGCACTGATGCAAAAGGTTCTTGGAACCTCTTCCTCAACCTAACCAACCCCTCAGTTGTAGTTGCATCACTAGACCCACTTTCCCTTTATTTTCTCCAACTTTTTTCCTCCTCAACAGCTTCCTCACTCCACAACACCGTAGCCCATGTTTCCTAAGTCAACTTTGCAGGAGAACGTGAAAATTCAACCACTCCTTCTTTTCCCTTTCCCCTCACATCACCTTGAGCACCCTCACTCTCTTTTTCTTTTTCCTTTTTATTTTTACTACCATTTTTTTAGATTCAGTGGTTCGAACCCCAGCAATAGTTCTAACCAGAGCAAATCTGTTATTCAGATTCTCAGCAACTCCAGAAATTACCTCAAACACAATCTTTGGACCAGATATTACCTGATCTGTGTCAAATGAAATAGTTTCTTCCCCCTCTATTCCAAACATAAATGATTCTTTAGAATTTTGGGATTCTTCTGCCTGATTTGCCCTTAATTTCTCGTTTATTTTCTTGATTTTCTCTCCTCTAGTGACTACTTTATGAGCAAGCATCATGAACCTTCCTTTCTTAAAGGTGGTTGTTGATGAAGGTGTTATAGATGGTGTAGTTGATGATTCTTTGGGTGGTGATGAGGGATATTCAGAAAGGTTTGCATTGATGTATGTAGATGTGTGCATAGAAGAGATGAGAGAAGATAGAGAGACTTGTTTGGCGGCTGGAAATTAAAATTGAGAAAATGGGTAAGGCCAAATCAATTGAAATAAGGAGCGTTTACGTGGGTAACAATCGCTTTTTAGAACCTCAAAAGTCTAATCAAACTGTGAAAGTCAGTTTGAAAAGACGTTGGAGTCTTCCCTAGAATCTAGGAAATTATTGTGCATGGGACTCCTTTTTGTGAAACTGGTTCGTTTTTCATGGATAAGCTTTGAGGGAGATTGGGATTAAATGGGTCTCTTTTTTTTTATCTTGATCCAATTACAATCATTTAAAAATATTCGGAGTAGAGAGTACATACCATGTAATCTTGATGAACTATGTTCTTCACTGAGAATTCTCTTGTGTAATTTGAATTTTTCTAAGAAAATAAAGATAATATCATTAGAGATTAATGGTACCACTTAGCACATGGCACAAGGGTATACTAGTGAAAGTATGATACTGAGCAAAATCTAATGTAATAATTTACAAAAATACACAAACTATCTAACAAAAAATTGAGTTAGAACAGGTTCCTTTTAGGTGATCTTAACCATCCCTAAGTCTAATGCGTTCCTTTGAAAGTGATCTCTACTTAGAGATTTTGTTAAGATGTTAGCTATTTTCTTGTCACTAACAATAAATTCCACAATGATCAATCCTTTTTCATAGTTTTCCCTCAAAAAGTGATGCCTAACATCTATGTGCTTAATTCTTTTGTGATGAACCGAGTTCTTGGTCATACTAATTGCACTAGTGTTATCACAAAAGATGGGGATACAACCTAAATCAATTCCAAAGTCCACTAATTGCTATTTGATCCTCAATAATTGAGCACAACATGAGTCAACAACCATATACTCAGCTTCAGCATTACACAAGGCCACAAAATTTTACTTTTTTGGTGGCCCAAGAAAGTGTGCCATATCTGAGGTGCTCTTACTATCTACAAGAAAACCTGCATAATCCGCATCAACATATCCCACTTAGTTGAAGTTACTACCTTTTGGATACCATAGACAAAGGTCAGTGGTGCCTCTTAGGTATTTCGAGATCCTCTTGACAACAGCCAAGTGAGACTCCAAAGGATTTGCCTGGAATCTAGCACAAAGGTCTACATTGAAAAAAATGTTAGGTCTACTAGTAGTGAGATATAACATAGATCCAATAATTCCCCTATACGTCTTCTGATCAACAGATGAACCAGGTTCATCTATATCTAATTTTGTGGTTGTTGCTATAGGAGTGTCAATTTCTTTGGAATCTTCCATTTTAAACTTTTAATCAACTTTTTCACATACTTCTGCTGATGAATCATAGTTCAATTTGAATTTCGTTTAATTTGTAATCCTAAAAATAAATAATGTTCACCCATCATATTCATTTCAAATTCAATCCCCATTAGCTTAGAAAATTCTTTACTTAACCTATCAGTAGTTGCTCCAAAGATTATATCATCGACATATATATGAACTACCAACTGATCTTTACATTTTTCTTTCAAGAATAACGTGTTGTTAATTTTACTTCTCCTGTAGCCATCCTCAAGCAATAATTTTGACAATCTTTCATACCATGCTCTTGGATCTTGCTTGAGCCCATGAGGTGACTTGTCAAGCTTGTACACTTGATCAGGACATTCCTTGCTTTCAAAGATCAAAGGTTTCTTGACAAACACTTCTTCCTTTAGATAGACATTGAGGAAGGCACTCTTGACATCTATCTGATGAAGAATGAATTCCATGTAAGCATCGAAGGCTATAAGTATTATAATTGCTTCCAATCTTGCAACGGGAGCAAAAGTCTCATCATAGTTTATGACCTCCTCTTGACTATATCCTTGAACCACCAATATTGCATTGTCCCTTGTAACGGTTCCATCTTCATCAAGTTTCTTCTGAAGACCGATTTTGTGCAAATTACTGATCTATCATTGGGTATTGGTAATAGGTGCCAAACTTGATTTCTCTCAAATTGGTTTAGTTCATTTTGCATTGCATTAACCTAGTATGCATCCCGCAAAGCCCCAATAACATTTTAAGGTTCAATAAGAGCTAGAAAAACATTAAAAGCACAAAGATTCTTTAAAGAAGATCTAGTTTTGATTCCAGAGGTTGGATCAATTATTATGTTCCCAATGGGATGAGAAATTTGATACTTATAAGGTTTCAAAACCATTTGGTTTTCCTTAGATGTTCCTTCAATGTTCTGTTGCTGAGGAACATGTTTATGGATAGGTTCCCTCAAGGTTTGAGGATCAGTTCCTCGTTGTTCAACTCCCCTGTCAGGTTGCCCTGGGTGGAAGGACCTGTTCCATCACCTGTTCCTTCCTCTTGTGCAGCTTCAATCTAGGCTATGGTTTCATTTGAGTTTAGTACTAGCCCAATTTCTTCATCATCATGTCCTTGCCTCTCAGAAAGAATGTTAGTTTCATAAAAAACCATATGTACACTTTCTTCTACACACATATTTACTTTGTTATAAATCCTATAATCTTTGTTATGTAAAGAATATCCCAAGAATACTACCTTATTACTTCTAGTATCAAAATTACGTAGGGAGTCTTTACCATTATTGTGCACAAATCACTTGCATCCAAATCATTATGACTTTAAGTAACTAATAGGGAGTCTTCTCAACAAGAGGTCTACTAATGCACCTATTTATGATGTAGCATGTAGTGTTCACAACTTCTACCCGGAAGCTATAGGGTAATTTACTAGCAAGAAACATAGTCCTAGCCATTTCATCCAATGTCCTATTTTTTCTTTCAACTACTCCATTTTGTTGTGGAGTTCTAGGAGAAGAAAAAATTATGATTTATGCCATGCTCATCATAAAATTCAGCAAATTTAGCATTCTCAAATTTAGTACCATGATGAAACCTTATTGATGCAAGTTGATTACCTAGTTGTTTATGAATTTTAAAAAAAAATGAAGTGAACATGTCAAATGATTCATCTTTGGATATAGTGTCCAAGTAAACCTAGAGTAATCATCAACAAGCACCATAACATATCTCTTACCACCTTTGCTCAATGTTCTCATTGGTCCATAAAGATCCATACAGACCAATCCTATCGTCCTGGTAGTACCTACCATTTTTTGCTTTTGAAAGAGGATCTTACCTGCTTCCCTCTTGCACAACCCTCACAAACTTTATCTTCTTTGAACTTAATGTTTGGCAGTCCTATCACCAAGTCCTTGGAGACTAGTTTGTTGAGTTGGCTTAGACTGGCATGTCCAAGTCTGTTGTGCCAAATGAGGGTATCATTTTCCAACACAATTAAGCAAGTGAGTTCATTATCTGAGAGTGTGGATAGATCCACCACATATATGTTGTTCACTTTTTTTCCCTGCAAAACTATCTTGTCAGTTGTAAGATTAAACACAAAACATTTTGTAGAGGTGAAGGGCACCATGTTACCTCAATCACACAATTGTGGTACACTTATTAGACTGTACTTCAGTCCATCTATCAAGTAGACATTCTAAATAGAGTAAAAATCATTCTTACCTACCTTTCCAACCCTAGTGATCTTACCTTTGTTTCCGTTTCCAAAGAAGACGTTACATTCCTTAAGGTCCCCAAGTGAAAGGAACTGGTTCTTGCTTCCTATCGTATGCTTAGAACAACCACTATTCATATACCATATTTGGCAGCTCCCCTTCACTTGGACCTGTAAAAATAAATCAGGGGTAAGTCTCAGGAACCCAAACTAGTTTGGGTCTCTTTCTATAGGCAAAAAGATAAATCAAATTCATTTTAGACCAACTTGGAAACCTATTTTTCCCTAGAACAAAATTTTTGTTCTTTTGACTTGCATTCTCTTTTGAAGGGCATTCACTCTTATAGTGACAAGTGTTACCACAACGTGTGTAAATCTTGTTCTCAGGGAGTGTGATGTAATTTCTTTTGGGATCCCACTCAGCGCAGAGTCCCAAAGCCAAGACCTCTTTTGTTGCTACTTGATGTTCTTGTAGCCATGAAAGTGCATCACCGCACCTTTTCCATTTACATGTTTTGTGTAGCTCATACTTGACCTTCTTTAGATCCTCCTTTAGGACTCTTACCTGTTCATCCCTCTTATACAACACATCTTTCATTTTCCCTACATTTTCTTCTAAAGAGAGCTGTGTGTGATCAACTGTCTTTTTACTTGTTCCTAATTTTAATTTTAGATTTTCAGATCTATGTTCTAGGATACTTGTATCAAGTTCATGAACCCAGCTCTTTAACACATTATTTTCTCTTTTAGTTTCACAAGCCATAAGTTCCATGTTTTTGCACTTAACTTTCAAAATCAAACTTTATTTTGACAATTGTTCCTTTTCATGATTCACATCCTCAGATTAGCCTCAACTGGATAAATTCACTTTTTTCTTCTAGTTATTCCTTTTCCTCATTCTTATTCACCAATTAGCTCTAGTAATAACTCAGATACTCTTTCTTTAGAAAAAAATTTAATCTTATCTTTGAGATGAAGGACAATTGCCTTAGTTTCTTCATCAGATTTTCCAATGGCCATAAGTGCTCGTTTATCATTGTCATTGTCATCTGAGATTTCATCTAAGATTTCTCCCCAAGAAGAGACCATATCCTTGGTTGATCCTTTGTTGCTGCTTTTCTTGGGTTGAACCTGTTCCTTCTTCATGTTCCTTCATTCAGCTCTTTCCTTCTTCCATTCCATTTTCCACAAAGGACAGTTTTTGATCATGTGATCAGTCTTTCCACTTTTATAGCAGCCATCATTGGTTTGCTTCTCCAGAGCTCTTGCCTTGCTATATATTCCACTTCTTGAAGAACCACTTCCTCTCCTTAAGTACTTCTTGAAGTCTTTGGTGATCATAGCCATTTCATCATCTTCTATATCAGAACCTTCAGTGATTCTGAGCGCCAAGATCCTTTCCTTCTTAGGCACATTCATTTTCATGGTTTTTATCCTTAATTCATAGGCAGTGAGATTCCCAATTAATTCATCTAGTGGGGGAGTGACAATATCCGTTTTTTCCTGGATGGCAGTGATCTTGTTTTCCCATGTGATTCGCAAGACCCTAATATCTTCTCAACTCTTCCTTCTTCAGGGATAATTCTTCCAAGAGATTTTATTTCATTTGTCGATGTAGGGAATCTTGTGTACATCTCCTAAACCTTGGATTCTACTGTACTCATTTGGACAAAGTCCACTAACAGGAAATTTCTTGTCTTTGGCATTCTTTCCCATTTCTTCAGATCCTCAGCATTGCAATCTACTCTTATCTTTGGCACACCTACTCCTTCTTCAAAGTAGCCAGTGGACCATCAATGTTAATGTCTCATAGCTCATAGTCCTCTCCCTGTATGTGATCTATCATTTTGTTCTTCCACCAAGAGTACTACTAACCATTAAAGAGTGGTGGTCTAGAAGTGGATTGCCCTTCCTAATTTCCAGATGGTGCACTCATCTTGATCTTTTCCTAAGGTGTTAGCATCTTCAAGGTTAAATCTCTCTGATACTAATTGATGTTTTAAACTTCAATACCACATAAGGGAGGCTGATTTGTGTTGTGTCCAATTTTTCGCGTGCTCATATTATAGAAGGACCTAGTTCTTCTATGTGTTCCTTATACTATAGTTGCGGAATAATAAATGCATAAAGTGGCGAACAAAAGTATTTTTACGTGAAAAACACCTAGCTCAAAAGGTGAAAATACCATGACCTACTACCCTGTAGGATTTTCCCAACACTTTACTAGATCACTGAGCCAAAAAACAACGTTTACAAAACACTTGTATACCTAAGGATTACCTCTAACTCATTGTAGTGACCAGCCTTGGACTGTTACGACAATTTCAAGTTAACTCTAACTTAAAAAATACACTCAGAGTACCTAGTACAAATGCTTCTAGAGAAAGTTGAAAGGTACAACTCAAAAGCCCTACTACAATTAAACTAGAATAAAAGACTGTTGGCCCAAGAATTGAATGGTTTTGAAGATTGAAAAAGGAACTCAAAGATGAACCAGGTCCATCACTGGAGACATAGACACATGCAGAGTTAAGGCACGTAAGGTGTACATGTAGGAGATAAATGAAATCTGGGAAATAAAGAGATATCTCCTAATCGAAAAGATTGCAAAATAATAAGGAGAGGGACTGTTTATTCAGTAAGAACAAAATCAAAGATAAGGAAGGATTCGAGGAGTTGAGATTAACTAGAACTCTTCCACCAAGGAAGAGTAGCATTAGAACTTTAATAAATCTATTGTCTACTAATCCTATATATTGCACATTGTTCTTATTTTACAGGTATGCACATAAGCAGAAGTTAAGAAAGAATTGAGAGAAAAATTAGCAAGGCAAATTTTGCAAGTAGTTCGTGTGAGATTTAAGTGTGCGACTCTGAAGCTACATAAACCAGATAGAAGAACAAGATCCAACTGTTGTCTTTAATTCTAGTTACTATAAGTAGGTGATTTCAACTTGTACCTTTCAGCTTTATCTAGAAGCGTCTGTAATAGGTACTGTGTGTTTTCAAGTTATAGCTAACTTGGATGTAACGACCCAACCGGTCGTATTGAGCTCTAGCACGTCGTTCAGCAGTTTGAAGTCATGAGCAGCTTTGTTTCAGGTATTATGACTTGTATGTGTGGTCGGAATTTAATTTCAGGAATTTCGGAGTCAAATTGGAAAGAAAATTCTCGTTTCAGAAGCCTTAAGTTGGAAGAATCGACTAAGACTGGAATTTGGAGTAACCGACCTCGAAATCAAGATCTGAAGGCTCCAGCAGGTTCGTACAATGATTTTGGGCAGTATGTCCGGATCGGGTTTTGGATAACCCGGGAGCGTTTCGGCATATATTGTGGAAGTTAGAATTTTAGAAGGAATTTCATAAGTGTGGGTTGAAGTGCATTTCAGTGTTATTAATGTACGTTTGGGATTCTGAATCTGGGAATAGCTCCGTATGGTGATTTTGGAGTTGGGAACGCGCTCGAAAGTGAATTCGGAGGTCCGTAGGTCATTTTGAAGTCATTTGGCTAAAGATAGAAATTTGAAGATTTTTGAGAAGTTTGACCGAGAGTTTTACTTTTTGATATCGGGGTCAGATTCCAATTCCGAAAGTTGGAGCGGGTCCGTAAGGTCGAATATGACTTGTGTGCAAAATTTGGGGTTAATCGGACGTGATTTGATAGGTTTCGGCATCAGATGTAGAAGTTTGAAATTTTAAAGGTCATAAAGCATGAATTGGAGTGCGATTCATGATTTTGACGTTGTTTGATGTGATTTGAGGCCTCGAGCAAGTTCGTATTATGCTTTGGGACATGTTGGTTAAATTGGTTAAGGTTCCGAGGGCCTCGGGTGGATTTCCGAAGGTTAACAGAATGAATTTCGGACCAAAGAATTTCTCAAATCAGGAATATGAAAATTTACGAAACATAAAAGTTGCATCCCTTTAATTCTAGTTTCCAGAAAGTTAAACCATTAATGATTTGGACATTTTATCAGAAAGTTATGATTGATTGAAGATGGCTGATGGAGCAGTTTCGATAGAATTTTTTGATGCATGGAGCCGAATTTAGAAGCTCATATCTCGGAATGTTTAAAGAGTTATATGGTGTATAAACTATCAAATTAAAGATCTTCAGGTCCAGTTTCTAAATCATCAATCTGTTTGTCATTTGGATATTTCTACAAGGAGCTATAGGCGTTTTAACAGAAGGTGCACAACAAGGGAAAATTATAATAGGATGTACAACCTGCATAGCGCAAGGTACAACTCGATGAAGCCTGGGCAGATTGTTTTAAACACAAGTTTTGGCCCATTTCTTTCATTTGGTTTGGACGATTATGGAGAGCTCAAGGAGGGATTTTCACCAAGAAACACTAGGTAAGTGATTGCTTCCTATTTTTGAGTTAAATATGTGATCTTACATGGATTTAGACATCGAAAATTAGTATAAATTTGGGATTTTTGGGGAAGACATAGAATTTTGAATTTTGGACTTTTACCATGAATTTGAACATGAAAATTAGAGTAAGTTGTATGATTGAGTTAGTAAAGCTATGGGTAGAATTTATCTTCGAGAAATTTCGGAATCCGGGCATGTGGGCCTGAGGACATTTTGGTCAACCTTTCGAGCGGAGTTGGGAACTTATATAATTTGAATTGTTACAAGTATTACAGTGAATTTTTATTGGTTTGCCCGTTATTTAATAGTTTTGGGGAATTGTGCATCAATTGGAGTCATCGGAAGGGCTTGGAAGCCGGTTATGAAATTTCGGAGCGAGGTAAGTCTCCTTTCTAACCTTCTGAGGGGGAATTGTTCCCATAGGTGAACTAATTAAATATGTGCTACTATTTTTGGGGGCTACATACGCACGAGGTGACGAGAGTCTGTGCGTAGTTACTATTATGTTTATGTACGGGTAGTCTAGGACCGGAAAGCATATTTTATTTGCCGTACTTTTAACCTTATTGATGAAAATGAAGTGTTTAAAAATTACCGAACTTGAAAAAATGTATTTCTGAAAAAAAAAAGATTTAAATACTATTTTTTTGACCTTTAAAAGAGAAATTTGCCATTTACTTGAGTATTTGTTTTCCCGATGTAGTCGGGGTGGACTGTTGATTGTGCATGACTATGTGTGACCGCTTCGCAATTTATATTCCACGAGCGGGGTGATTTCTTCCACTACTCTCATGGGAGTGGATCGTACGCCACTGTGGGTTGATAGATGCATCTATGGTTCGAGCCGTTTAACCCTTCGACAGTGCCCAATTTACATTTATGTTGGTTCGGGCCGTTCGACCCTCGGTATTTCCTGCGCATGATATTTAATGCGTACTTGTTGTGATTTTTACTTGATTACTGGCCTGGAGATTTCAAATTGTCAACTGAAATGACGAGGATTTAAAAATATTAAATGTGAAAGAAGTTGTTATTTCCGTTGCTACTTGTTAAGTTGCCATCGATATCTATGCTTAGTGTCACCCTTGATTATATAAATTTTGACCTCTAGTAAGTGTCAAAGTCGACCCCTCATTACTACCTCTTCGATGTTAGGCGGGATACTTACTGAGTACACGTTGTTTTCATACTCATGCTACACTTGTTGTGCATTTTTATTGCACAGGTACATTCATAGATGTTGGCCCTGCTTGACGCAGTGATGTGACTGACTTGGAGACTTAGACGAGTTGCATCATCCGGAGACGATTAGCCGGCGGAGTGTTCCTCATATGTATTGTATTTAATTTAAATTCCTTGTCCAGTTTGTATTCCAGACAAGTATACTAGTACATGTATAATTCTTAGAATTTTCTCATGCACTTGTGACACCGTGTTCTGTGATGTGTTTGGGATGTATTTTGTAAAAATGGAATATTAAACTGTCGTATTTAATTAGTGCATTTTATTCAGTTATTATGTAATAAAGTGAAAGGTAATGATTTCAAAAATGCTAAAACAGGAAATTTAACTTAACCATTTAATGATTGGCTTGCCTGACAGTGGTGTCCGACGCCATCATGATCTTATGGATTTTGGGTTGTGATAACTTGGTATCAGAGCACTAGGTTCCCTTAGGTTTCACGAGTCATGAGCAATTCTGGTAGAGTCTTGCGGATCGGTACGAAAACGTTTGTACTTCTCTTCGATAGGCTACATGGTTGTTAGGAGTACTTCCTTTCTTGATTCCTCATCATGAGATTCGATTCCTTTGAGGCTTATGCCTATGTTCTTCCTACTCAATCTTACACATTGCGAAGCGCTTGCTATGAAACATGGATTTGAGGAATTGAAATGGTGCTACGGATATGGTGCAAGATGTTTTCCATGTGTAGTTGGTTGGCTGTTGTTGTTGCCCTACAGAAGAATATTATGTTGTTTCAGCTCGGTTGCTGTGTTTCTGAGAACTTTGAGGCTATGCTCAGATTTTTATGATTCTTACGATTGGTTATCGCGCGGTGTTGATATGATGGTAGAATGCTTGCCCATATGTCGGGGTAATGAATGATTTCAAGGGAGGTCTTCTCAGAGCGTAATTTTGAGATTTCAGTATTTTAGTTCCGGCGGAGGAAGGGCAATTGGACTAGAATGTTCAAGTCTGGAGGAATAAGGTAATAAGACTTTGTGTTATCAAGCGAGGTGGAGTTTTCATCTGTGATATGGTATTGTTGTTTTGATCGAATATAATGTGTTATGTTTGCCGGTGTTATAGTTCTTCGGTTGTATTGGGTCAGAGTGTTGTGAAGTAGTATTGAAGAAGTGGTTGTCAGAGATCGTGGTGTGTGGTGGTTCATAACTGATTATTTTTAATGAAGGCAGCTCGAGAAAGATGATTTTCGGAGAGTTTGAAGTCGTGGTGATCTGCTGGTTTTAGAGCTACAGAGAATGATATTGAATTGGGCAGCATACGATGAAGGAAGGCATGTGAGAAGTGTCAGGCGGCAACTAAATTTCTAAAATGCCAGGCGTAAGAAAAGGAAGTCAGGTAGTGCTTAAAGGAATAAGGTTAACTAAAGTGGGAGAGCGGCATCATAGTGGTGAATTATAAGATATTGTAGCGCATTTAGTAGATGTCCATGAAGGGCGGACGGACTGGTAAAGTTGGTGAATGGGAACATGCTTAGGATGCAGTATTGATGTTGTAGAGTGTGTGCAGTACAACGTCGTTGGAAGGTGTCAGTGGTAATTTCCACATGTGGGTTATCTCTCGTGGATAGGTTAGCGGTCGTGTAGTTGGAATGTTTCTGCAAGGAATTCTAGTGGTTATTCGGTGGGAGGCAGAATATGTGAATGATGCTAGGGAACTTGAGTATTTAGGGAATGCCAACAGAAGAATTTAGAAGGATTTCGGTTGGGTCCAAAGTGGTGCAAGGAGTAGCTTCGGGCTAAGTGGGAGAGTCCCATCGCCTGCAATTAGGTTGCAGGATTATCTTCTCATGGGGTTGCGGATTATCGACGTATTGGCAAGTTATTGCAGCTAAGGCGAAAGGAGTAAAATGGTAAATATGCATGTGATTTGATAAATGTGTTTAAAAATTGGCCCTATTGGACTAGGGTTAGGCTTTGGAAGATTAAGAATTTATGCTTAAGGCATATGCTAATTGTTAGGGTAGTGACTCAGTCACGTGCTTCATTGAAAGGGTGTTCATGTGCTAGAAGAGCCTTGGAGTTTATTGTATTTGGGGCCAAGTCAGAGTGGGTGACTCTCAATAGCGGTCCTAGCAAACTCGAATATTAAGAATGCAGTGTTTAAGGGTGTCAGGCAGCAGTATCATTAAGAATCGAGCTTTTGCAGTATAATTTCTGAGAAAGGGAAAATGGTTGGAGTGTTCTATGATATTTTTCAGCGTGAAGGATAGTATTGGGGGAGTGAGAGAAGTAAACTCCGGGGTGTAGAAAGATTATCAGAAGGGTATGCGACGGTTTGTGGGATTGAGATAACATGATCTCGTGAGTCAAGGCCACTCGGGATGAGTGAGGATTGAGTTTATTATGAGTTGAATGGGGTTAGTATTGTTTCTGAGGCGATTAAGGATGATTAAAAGAAGATAGATTGGTTAGCCATGGTTGGAATGGCACATGTGCGACAGTGATCAGTTCCTTCAATGTGATTAAGTTATGCATGTGGTTTGTGCCGGTGCGTGCGAAGCTTGTCAGTCGCCGTAATGGATTTGTTTGGAAGCATTCAAGTATTATGGCCTGTCAGGTGTAGGAAGATCCTGGAAGGATCATGGGGGTATAGACTATCCCCTAAGGATTTGCCTATTTTGTGATTATGAGAATTCACTCGTGTGTTGTTATGGTTCTCTTGAATTGAGGTGAGAAAAGAAAAAAAAGGTTTCTATATGTAGAAATGTTCACCCTATTAGTGGTTCAAGAGTTATGATGGAATTCCTGCGTTATCTCATATTGGCATGCAGGTGCACTAAGCAGTATGTAATTTGAAGCAAGGATCGAGATTGCGGTTCGATGTTGACAAGGATGTCATGAGCTCGGGTGAGCAAGAAGAAGGGATTTGAATGTCTAGAGTAAGCTGGTATTGGCTCCAGTGTCACCTGAGATCGGTGTTTGGTGAAAGAGGCTTTGTATCCTGGTCATGGGTTCTTGATATGTTTTGCAGTATTAGTGTGGTCGGTGTTATGGATTTGCAGACTTGTTACCTCGTTGGAAGTTCGTGGGAGCATGACCACGGGAAGATCGTATGAGTGTGACATGTAGTCACGTAATGGATTGAAGATTTAGACTGAGTATAAGGAAGTGTAATATTTCTTTTGTGAGAATTTATGTTTGGGAGGCATTCAGTTCATTGTGTTGTGGATTGTGGGGTGTTTGTCCCGGCTATGATGGTTGTTCCTGCATGTTATGAGAAGAAGTGTGTTATTAGGGACCCAGGTAAGGCTATCAGCCTAGTTCGATGCGAGCAGAATCAGCTTGAAGTGTGTGAATGGGTTTAAACAGGATTATGGGCTTCATGTGAGGCAGATGTGTTCCTTTCAGTATAACGCTCCTCAATAAGGGGTGCTGGAGTATCGGATGTTGTTCCGTCTTCGTTCATTTCATGTAAGGTTATTATTGTGCCGTGTGATTTGTGAAACGGCTTGACAAATTCCTATGTGTTAAGATTCAGCTTAGTGATGATGTTATGTGAGCAGGAGGGCTCTTGAGATTTCAGAGTATATATATATTGCACCTCAGTTGTGCTTAATTTTTGTAGCATATGGCTCTATCAGTCTCCGCAGGATGGTATTATGCACTTAGCGTTCTTATGACCGATATTCAGTAATTTGTAATGGTGAGCAATTCAGCTCCATGTATATCTCCTTATGTGAATTTTATGACGGGATCGGGTGGCATGCCGCCACGGGTATGTTATTTGGATTGGGCTGCACGTCACAATAGGGTGATGTTGAGTGAGGTTCCTATATTTATTTTTCTTGTGTTTTGCTTCCTATTTTTATAAGGAAATCCATGTTAGCTGCGTGAGTTGAGTAGTCCCTTCCCGAGTCATTTCCTTATGTATCATGTTTGAATTGTGGCCTATTGGCGCACTGTGGCATCGTGTGAGACTGTTGGTCATTTATGTGGTGATTGGTTGTCTGAGAAGCTCATACAGGGTGAGACGAGACTATTGGATCAGGGATCAGTGCGATAAGATTTTGTGAAGGATGGTAAAGAACAAAGCCCAGTAATAACGTAGTAATGAGGTGATGATTTTAGTCAAAAAGGAGAGAATCAATGTTTGGTTAACTCTGCAATTGGTTAGAAATTTCTACACATCTCCTCCGTTGTGGTGGTATCGTCAGCATTATAGCAGGATGTATATGTATATCAGCAGATGCATTGGGAGCAATAGATTTGTGGAATTTTGGCTATTAAGGATCATGGAACGTCATTATGGTTAGATGGTGAATTATGTGGTGCACAGTGCTAACTCCGCAAAGGTACGCAGTCGTGTTTTGATACCTCGTGTGGTAGTTGATACGGTGTTTATATATTGGAAACAGGCCTAGCATAGAATTTCAGATGTTGGAAATGGGTTCTAAGCTTATTGTATGGATAAAAGAGGATATCTTCAAATTTGATCAAGCTAATATGCTCAACTAGGTTGTGGTAGCACGGGGAGGTGCACGAGGTGTTAAACAGCGATTTCAGATAACTCTAGAGCAGTGCTTGGTACGTTCGAGGACGAACATATGTTTAAATGGGAGAGAATGTAAGGACCCGACCGGTCGTCTTGAGCTCTAGCGCGTCGTTCAGCGGTTTGAAGTCACGAGCAGCTTTGTTTCAGGTATTATGACTTATATGTGTGGTCGGAATTGAATTTCGGGAAGTTCGGAGTCAAATTGGAAAGAAATTCTCATTTCACAAGCCTTAAGTTGGAAGAATCGACTAAGACTGGAATTTGGAGTAAACGACCTCGAAATCAGGATCTGAAGGTTCCAGCAGGTTTGTCCGGATCGGATTTTGGATAGCCCGGGTGCGTTTCGGCGTATATTGTGGAAGTTAGCATTTTAGATGGAATTTCATAAGTCTGGGTTGAAGAGAATTTTGGGGTTATTGATGTCCGTTTGGGATTCTGGATCTAGGAATAGCTCCGTATGGTGATTTTGGAGTTGGGAGCGCAATCAGAAGTGAATTCGGAGGTCCGTAGGTCATTTTGAAGTCATTTGGCTAAAGATAGAAATTTGAAGGTTTTTCAGAAGTTTGACCGAGAGTTTGACATTTTGATATTGGGGTCGGATTCAAATTTCGAAAGTTGGAGCAAGTCCGTAAGTTCGAATATGGCTTGTGTGCAAAATTTGGGGTTAATCGGACGTGATTTTATAGGTTTCGGCACCGTATGTAGAAGTTCGAAATTTTAACGTTCATAAAGCTTGAATTAGAGTGCGATTCATGATTTCGACGTTGTTTGATGTGATTTAAGGTCTCGAGTGAGTTCGTATCATATTTTGGGACATGTTGGTATAATTGGTTAAGGTCCCAAAATTTCGGACCAAAGAGTTGCTGAAATTTTCTGCAGAAAACTATTTTGACAGCAACTAGTGCAATCGCGGACCTGAATATAGAAGCTTATATCTCGAAATATATAAGGAATATCATAATTTGCAAAACATAAAAGTTGCAGCCCTTGCATTCTAGTTTCCATAAAGTTAAAACATTCATGATTTAGACATTTTATCATAAAGTTATGATCAATTGAAGATGGCTGGTAGAGAAGTTTCGAAAGAATTTTCTGATGCATGGCGCCGGCTTTAGAAGCTCATATGTCGGAATATATAAAGAGTTATATGGTGTACAACATATAAAATTAAAGATCTTCGACTCTAGTTTCTATATCTTCAAACCGTTTGTCATTTGGATATTTCTACAAGGATCGATGGTCATTTTAACATAAAATGTATAGCAAGGGAAAATTGTAATAGGATGTACAACCTACACAGCGCAAGGTACAACTCTATGAAGCCTGGGAAGATTGTTTTAAACACGAGTTTTGGCCCATTTCTTTCATTTTTTTCATTTGGTTTGGACGATTTGGAGAGTTCAATGAGCATTTTCACCAAGCAACACTGGGTAAGTGATTTCTTCTGATTTTTGAGTTAAATATGTGATCTTACATGGATTTAGACATGGAAAATTAGGATATATTTGGGATTTTTGGGGAAGACCTAGAATTTGGAATTTTGGACTTTTACCATGAATTTGAGCATGAAAATTAGAGTAGGTTGTATAATTGAGTTAGTAAAGCTATGGGTAGAATTTATCTTCGAGAAATTTCGGAATCCGGGCACGTGGGCCCGAGGACATTTTGGTCAACATTTCGAGCGGAGTTGGGAACTTATATAATTTGAATCGTTACAAGTATTAGAGTGAAGTTTTATTGGTTTTCCCGTTATTTGAATAGGTTTTTGGCGTTGTGCATCAATTGGAGTCGTCGGAAGGGCTTGGAAGCCGATTATGAAATTTCGGAGCGAGGTAAGTCTACTTTCTAACCTTCTTAGGGGGAATTGTTCCCATAGGTGAACTAATTAAATATGTGCTACTATTTTTGGGGGCTACGTACGCACGAGGTGACGAGAGTCCGTGCGTAGCTACTATTATTTTTATGTCCGGATAGTCTAGGACCCGAAAGCATGTTTTATTTGCCGTACTTGTAACCTTATTGATGAAAATTAAGTGTTTAAACCTTACCGGACTTGGAAAAATGGATTTATGAAAAAAAAGATTTAAATACTATTTTTGTGACCTTTAAAAGAGAAATTTTCAATTTACTTGAGTATTTGTTTTCCCGACGTAGTCGGGGTGGACTGTTGATTGTGCATGACTGTGTGTTACCGCTTCACAATTTATATTCCGCGAGCGGGGTAATTTCTTCCACTACTCTCATGGGAGCGCGCCGTATACCACTGCTGGTTAATAGATGCATCTATGGTTTGATCCATTCGACCCTTCGGCAGTGCACAATTTACATTTATGTTGGTTCGGGCTGTTCGACCCTCGGCATTGCTTATGCATGATATTTACTTCGTACTTGCTGTGATTTTTACTTGATTACTGGCCTTGAGATTTTAAATTGTCAACTGAAATGACGAGGATTTAAAAATATTAAATGTGAAAGAAGTTGCTATTTTTCGTTGCTACTTGTTAAGTTGCCTTCGATATCTATTCTTAGTGTCACCCTTGATTATATTAATTTTTGATCTCTAGTATGTGTCAAAGTCGACCCCTCGTCACTACGTCTTCGAGGTTAGGCGGGATACTTACTGCGTACACGTTGTTTTCGTACTCATGCTACACTTGATGTGCATTTTTATTGCACATGTACATTCATAGATAGTGGCCCTACATGACGCAGTGATGTGACTGACTTGGAGACTTAGATGAGCTGCACAATCCGGAGACAACCCACAGCCGGCATAGTCTTCCTCATATGTATTGTATTTAGTTTAAATTCCTTGTCCAGTTTGTATTCCGGACAAGTATAGTAGTACATGCATAATTATTCGAATTTGCTCATGCACTTGTGACACCTGCTTCAGGGATGTGTTTGGGATGTATTTTATAAAAATGGAATATTAAACTGTCGTATTTACCTAGCGGATTTTATTCAGTTATTATGTAATAAAGTGAAAGGTAATGATTTCCAAAATGCTAAAACAGGAAATTTAACTTAACCATTTAATGATTAGCTTGCCTGACAGTGGTGTCCGGCGCCATTACGACCTTATGGATTTTGGGTCGTGATGTTGGAGTTTGTCGAAAATAGCTAGAGGCTAGTTTGCCACAATAGCTATGTAATCCTGTGTTTACAAAAGAGTTTTTGTAAATGTTGTTTGGCTCACTCATATAGTAAAAGAGTTTGGGAAAATCCTACTGGGAAGTAGGTCGTGGTATTTCACCTTTGAGCCAGGTGTTTCCAAGTAAAAATCTCTGTGTTCTTTATTTTCTGTATTTATTATTCCGCAAACAGTAGAGGTTGGAACACATAGAAGAACCTGGTCCTTCTATAACTAGTGCACGCGAAAATCGGACACCACACATATCACCATCCCCTCTTGTGTGGTATTGACGTTTAGAACATCAATTGGTATCAGAGCGGGTTATCCTTGAAGAGGCTAACACCTTAGGAAAAGATCAAGATGAGTTCACCAAGTGGGAACTGGGAAGACAATCAACTGCTAGGCCTCCACTCTTCAATGGCCAGTACTACTCCTGGTGGAAGAACAGGGTGAGAGACTATATAATTGGAGAAGACTACGAACTATGGGATATTGTTACTGATGGTCCTTTGGCCACCATGAAGACAAATGTTGAAGGAATAGATGTGCCAAAAACAAGAGTTGACTGCACTGCTGAAGATTTGAGAAAGTTGGAGAAAAATGCTAAGGACAAGAAGTGGCTTGTGTGTGGACTTGGTCTAGACGAGTACAGCAGAATTCAAAGATGTACCACTGCCAAGGAAATTTGGGACACTTTTCAAGTGACTCATGAAGGAACTGCTCAAGTGAATAGATCCATAGGTACTCTACTATATTCTCAATATGAGAATTTCTCTATGAAGGAAGGAGAAACCATTCAAGAGATGTACACTAGGATCACTACATTGACTAATGAACTGAAATCTATTGGAAGGACTCTTCTTGAGGAAGACAAGGTTGAGAAGATTTTGACAAGGGTTCTGCCAATATCTTGGGAGAGTAAGATCACTGCAAATCAGGAATCCAAGAACATTGCAACTCTCAAACTGAATGAGCTAATTGGCAATTTCATTGCCTATGAACTTAGAAGGCAGACAATAAAGATGGATGCTCCCAAGAAGGAAATAAGTCTGGCACTAAGAATAACTGAGGGAGAAGAATTGGAGGAAGATGAAATGGCTATGCTTACCAAGGACTTCAAGAATTATCTTATGAGAAAAAAAGGCACCTCAAGAGGTGGAAATTACAACAAGGCAGGGGCACTAGAAAAACCATAAATGAGGGCTGCTACAAATGTGGGAAAACTGATCATTACATCAAGAACTGCCCTCAGTGGGAAGTTGAATGGAAAAGGGAAAGATCTAAACCAAGGAACCGGAAGAAAGAAAAGGTTCATCCTAAGAAGAACAAAATATCAACAAAGGCTATGGTTGCTTCTTGAGGAGAAAGTTCAGATGAAGAATCAGATGATGAAGATGGAGATGAACACGCACTTATGGAAATTGGTGAATCAGATGAGGAATCTCATGAGGAATCTTAGGTAAGTATATTTCATCTCAAAGACAATATTAACTTCTTATCCAAAGAGAAACTCTCTGAATTATTGATTGACTTTATTGATGACTCTGAAGTAATTAATAAAGAAAAGGAACTGTCTCTAAGGAGTGTGTAATGTTAAAAGCAAAGTGTAAAAACGTGGAACTCAAAGTAAGTGAGTCTGTGAGTGAAAATACTGCTCTGAAGAACCAGGTTCATCCACTTGAAACTAGTGTTCTAGAGTTAAAACCTGAAAATCTAAAACTGAAACTAGGAACCAGTAAAAAGATAGCTGACAAGTCTCTACTCACCTTAGAAGAAAATATAGGAAAACTAAAAAATGAGTTATATATGAATGATGAACATATAAGAGTGATGACGGAGGAACTTGGTAAGGTCAAGCATGAACTAGACATAACTTGTAAATGGAACAGATCCTCTGATGATTTGACATGGCTACATGAACATCATAGTAGCAATAAGAGAGGACTTGGCTTTGGGAGTCAGCTGCCTAAATGGGTTCCTAAAAGCAACTACCTCACCCTTCCTGAGAAAAAAATCTGTACCCACTATTGTAAGACTGGTCACTACAAAAGTGAATGCAATGCAAAAAAGCAGGCCAATCAAAAGAATAAAATTTTTGTTTGAGGGAAGAACTGGTTACCAAATTGGGCTAAAAAGAATTTAATTCATCCTTTTGCTTATAGAAAGGGACCCAAACTAGTTTGGTTTCCTAATACTAACCCCTGATTTTCTTTTGTAGGTGCAAGTGAAAGGAAGTAGCCAAATATGGTACATAGATAGTGGCTGCTCAAAACATATGACTGGTAACAAGGACTAGTTCCTTTCACTTGAGGACCTCAAAAGAGGAAATGTCTCCTTTGGAAATGGAAATAGAGGTGAAATAATTGGGGTTGGTAAGGTAGGTAAGGATGACTCGTTCCATTGAGAATGTATACCTAATAGATGGCTTGAAATATAGCCTAATAAGTGTGTCACAACAGTGTGACAGAGGTAACTTGGTAGCATTCACCTCTACAAAATATTTTGTAATAAATCTTATCACTGACAAGATTATTTTGCAGGGAAAAATAGTGAACAATATATACATCATAGATCTCTCCACACTTTCAGAAAATGAATTAACATGCTTAAGTGTGTTGGACAGTGATCTCCTCCTTTGGCATAAGAGACTTGGACATGCAAGTCTGAGTGAACTCAACAAACTAGTCTCCAAGGACTTAGTGATAGGCCTGCCTAACATTAAGTTCAAGAAAGACAAAGTCCGTGAAGCTTGTGCCAGGACTCCACAAACTGTAAAGAGACCTGGTCCTTTACCAGTTCCCTCAGAGTTATCGATAGAGAAAGTAAATAAAAGAGGCACATAATTTTTACGTTGAAAAATCCCAACTTAACGGGACAAAAAACCATGACCTACACTGGTAGGGTTTCAACTTCACTAACTTGTAATCTGAACTATTACAAGCCACTTTGTAATGACTCTCTTACAAAGACTTTGAACCACTAACTTGTAATACACTTATTACAAGCCACTTTGTTACTCACTAGTGACAAATAATTTAACTTATGACTATAATAGTCACAACAAAAACACTGATGGTTTATGATTTTAGGATACCTAATACAAAGATTCTAAGAAAGAAAGATAGGATACAATAGAAATCAAAACACAAGATTACAACTCAACTAGTGGACACCTAACATGTAGTGAAATTAGTCCGTTTTAGTGGAGTTATCTTCTTGTTCTTGACACACTTGAGTCTTCAATGCAAGAGAAACAATTCAATGCTTGAGAGAATAATTAGTAAATGCTGAAGTGAATTTATTGTTTGTCTCCAAAAAAGATATTATATCCCTAGGACATCCCAATAAGTATGCCCATGCTTAGTTGGTACAATATTTAACCAATGGGAAGTGACTGATGCACTCTTACTGCACTGTAGCGTGTACAGTTGCAGGCAGTCACTTTTCTTTCACAACTTTCCAGTTGTAGAGTTGACATGTACTTCCATCAGTGAGAATGTTAAGGGATCAGGTCCCTAATCTGTTTCTTGTGAGTTCAGATGTACACTGTCCAAATTTATTGAGTTCATGCTGACTGATTGTGTTGATTATACATCAAGGTCCTTTATCTGGTTCTTTACATAAAAGTTTGTTAGATCATCAAAAAGGAATACTAACCCATCAATTTCCCCCTTTTTGATGATGAAAAACTTTCATAATTGATGAACAATTATATAGTGTTATATAATCTAACTTAACCAGGACCCCATATTGTTCCCCCTGTCTGTGTGCTTCCCCCTTAAACCCTTATTATTTATCAATGTTATCTTCCCCCTTTTGGCATCATAAAAAGACATAACCAGACAAAAATGATAAAGAAGTATAAAAAAACTAACTCATGCCGCATGTGTGCACACAACATGATTGAAAACAGAAGGAAGAGGCAAGCTGGCAAAAGCAGAACATTACGAAGTTGATTCATTCATACCAAAAGAGTTGTTAAATACAGAGAAGTCTTTGCTTGGGATAGCAAAGACTTAAATTGGACTTTTGAAAACGGGAGCAGCTAGGTGGGATCTAATTACCTAACACAAAAAGAGCAAAAGAAGTACTACCAACCACAAACATCATCAATAACATACAGAGACTAGACAAAGACGGAATCTTAGGGGGCACTAGAAGAGGAAGGCTTGGAGGAGGAGGCAGCAAGAGTCTTGAGAACCAAATCCATACGGGCATTTGCAGACGATTATTCCTCCATAAATTTCTCCCGCAGGTTCTCTACATGTTACCTAAGCTCAGTGTTCTCTTTGGTCAAGCGGGTAATCTCCTCAGCTGAAGAATGAGCAACACCAGGTCCCCCAGAGGCTTGACTCAACTGAGTGTGCAAAATAGCAACTTGAGCCTGCAACTCCCTGATTACCTCATTGGCATCATTCAATGCATTGATCAATTGGGATATTGTAGAAGTGTTACCCGCAGGTTTCTGAAAACATTCACATTCCTCTAAGGTCGTTTTGGAGAAGGTCTGCTTGTGGGTCCTTACTCGTGGGTTTGCAACAGGTACTTTGGATAACTCAAATATCCGAGTAAGTAGGAAACCATACGGGAGCCCATGATTACCATCCTTGAAATTCACCACTTTGCACATATGTTCAATCATGAGAGTAGGCAAGTTGATAGGGGTGAAGGAATTAAGAGCCTCCATCAATTTCAAATAAGCCTTGGAGGAAATTGATCGCCTTTCAGCATGGAGGAGAAGTACTTTATTTACCAGTTTGAATAAGAGCTGGTAAACAGGGAGCATAGTTTTCTTGTGGACCCGTTCCCCTTGCTAAATTATGCCTTCCTTAATAATGACTCGCCGAAAGTTTCCCTCACAAGCAGTAACATCAGTTTTCACAGAAGACAGTCCCCTAGATAGAACTTAAAGAACTGTTCCCAGAGCAGCATCGTCAAAAATAATGTCGACTCATTCCACAAGAATACAAATATGATTCTCAGCAGGTGTAAATAGAGATGCATAAAAGTCTTTCACTGCATCCTCGTAGGCTTTGGGCACACTTAGATTGAAGAGATGGTCCCACTTCTGAAACTCAACCATGGCCATACTTTTGCACAATCCAGCCATCTCGCAAATCTCTGGGTCAAACATCCGACCCCATAGTACCCTCTGACTCCTCACATTCTCTTGCTACTTGCGACTGTCACTTGGTATTGTTTGAACTGAACCTGGTTGCTTAATAGTTTCCATTTCTCTTTTTCGTTTTCCCGATCTTTGCATAGACTTACCCGTAGAACATTCTACATCCATGGACCAACACTAGCTTAACCAACTTCAGCTCGCTTGAGCTTTTCACTGCTTTTCACAGGCGTTGATGCGTTGCTAGAATTCATGATTTTAAGCATTATATACCTTGCATTTTATGTGCTTTCATGATAAAAATACACGTCGTATGTGCCTAATGGGGTTTATTTATTGTGTAGGTGAGTTGGAAATGGAAGCCGAGCTAAATGAGAGCATAAATGTCTGAAAACACGCTCAAGAGTCGAAAAGGAGCGACCCGGGACAAGCCTGGCGTTAGCCAGGCGTTTGGCTCTTAAGGCCAGGGGGTGCCTGGCATTACCCAGGCGTTATCGTCCAAACGCCAGGGGGTGCCTGACGTTAGCCAGGCGTTATCCTCCAAACGCCAGGGGGCACCAGGCGTTATCCAGGCGTTACACTTCAAACTCCTGAGCACCTGTTTCGGTGAAATCCGAGTTTTAAAGGTTTTTAAGTGTTTCCAAGTGAGAATAGGAGTC
>ML317360.1:0-18227 GCA_005239505.1 Nicotiana paniculata
CTAAAAACATAATAAGGAAGGGAAGTGGAGAAGCTGTGGACGCTGGACAGCTACCTCGAAATCTCGTGAAATCTGCTAACGAACAAGCAAGAACCGTTACTACTCCAGATCGTCACCTGAATCTGTGCACAGAGGCACAAGGAGTCTTTATGAGTACGCCAACTCAGTAGTTATGAAAATAAATCACAGTATAAATAATATAAAACACACACTACAGATACACAATTCCACAAAACTAGTAAAACACCAAGTCACCATGTAGTATTTATCAAATACTATGTTCGAAATCAGTTTTCAGAAATCCTTTGAAACAAGTGCAATATCAGTTTATCTCTATAAATTCTCAGTAAAAACCAGTTTGAAAATGAAGTAAATCATAGTTCGAAAACTTAGTAAAATTAACATAAATCCGCCTCTCAGTCCAAAAACATTTCGTGTAACAGTTGCCTCAGGCATTCTATCAATCACTCAGTATCAATCATCACTCAGTATCATCATCACTCAGTATCAGCCCCGCGGGCAATCATCACTCAATATCGGTACCGATGCTCACTAGGGGTGTGTACAGACTCTGGAGGGGCTCCTACAACCCAAGCACAATAATAACATAAGGCCTGAAAGCCTCCTCACCACTCTCCTGAGGCCTGAAAGCCTCCTCACCACACTCCTGAGGCCTGAAAGCCTCCTCACCACACTCCTGAGGCCTGAAAGCCTCCTCACCACTCAGCCAGACACTCTCAATTTTCCCTTAGGCCATAAACATACCGGGTTCTCGATCCAAAACAGTATTTCATTTTTCAAATAATAGTATCAAAATACTCTGAGTGTCAAAATAATTTATCATGAAAAGACTGAGTGTAAAACCATAGCATATCAGTAAGGAAAATATAGTAAGCACATCCCCCAAGGGGTAAACAGATCGGCACTAGGCCCCAAACATAGCTTTCAGCCTAAAACATATCATAATATATAAATACTATTTAAGCCAGGCTTAAAAATCGGTTTCGCAACTCAATTGTCGCCTAAATAGGAAAGATGTTCCAATGTTTCCACCTTTTAATTTCAAAATCCGTGAAAGGGTGCATAGTCCGGGGCTTCATACCCTCAGGACAGGATTTAAAGACATCACTTACCTCAAAACTAGGCCGAAACTATTCCACAATGCGCTTGCCTCTCGAATCAACCTCCGAAGCTCCAAATATACCATGTTCATATTTTTATAATCAATATAAGCTTAAAGAACAAATTCCAATCGAAAGATATCAAATTTAACTCAAAACCCGAAATTGGTCAAAACCCGACCCCCGGGCACGCGTCCTAAAAATCAGAAATTTTTAATCAAATATGTTCTTCATCATCGCATGAGTCCGTACATATAAAGAACATCAAATTCGGAGTCCGTTTGACCCCTCAAATCGAGCCTTAAAGGTCTCATAATCTCGAGCCCTAAACCCTTTTTTCTACTGATTTTCATGAATTAAATGCTGAGATTATGGTCTATAATCACCCATAAGCGGGTTTTAATAATCAAATTACTTACCTATGCGAATAATACTGATTTTCCCCTTCAAAACTCGCCCAAAAAGCTCTCTTCCGTACAACAATGGTGTAAAAATATGTTAGGGTCGCGGAGGTTTAATTTATATATTTTGCCCAGGTATTTCCGCACATGTGACTGACTTAACCGCACATGCGGTTCTTTAACCGCACCTAAGACTCTTCTGCACCTGCGACCCAGTGTCTGCACCTGCGGTCAAACTTCCGCAGGTGCGGAAATCTCTGTGATTTCACACCAGCAGCTTTTTCTGCAAATTTCCAACTCTGAAATTCCCGTTAATCATCCGAAATCAATCCCGAGCCCCTCGGGACCCCAACCAAATATATTAAAATATTCCATAACATCTTTTGAACTTAGTTGCACTCTCAAAACACCAAAACTAACCTCAAAACACCAAAATCACATCGGATTCAAGCCTAAGAACCTTCAAATTTCTAAAATCCACCAACGATGCCGAAACTATCCAAAACAACTCCGATTGACCTGTAATTTTGCAGACATATCCAAGATGACATTATGAACCTGTTCCAACTGTTGGAATTCCATTGTCGACCCCGGTAGCCTATTTTCCCCTGCCGATCGAAAATCGCCAAAAACTCACTTTCGCCAATTCAAGCCTAATTCTACACCGGACATCACAAAATTATTCTCAACACACTCCTAAGTCCCAAATCACCTAATGAAGCTGTTCGAGCCATAAAATCTGCATTACGAGGCCTAAGTGACTGAATTCTCATTTAACCATTCCGATTTCAAGCCTATTCTTAAGGACTAAGTGACTGAATTCTCATTTAACCATTCCGATTTCAAGCCTATCAACTCTAACACCTCAATAATAGAATAACCAGTTCATGACAATTCAATAACAATAATTATAGTGTAGGTTCTACATAACGACAGACCGGGTTGTTACACGAACCTTACGATCTATATTGTCTTATGTTTGAAATTTTTTGAAATAAAAGTGTTGTAAAAGGCTTGGCCTGAACTGTGAAAGTTTTTTATGAATAAACAATTTTTTTGTGATAAAGGGTTTTGATAAGGGGGTTGTGATAAGGGTGGATAATTGATTGTGATATTGTGAATAGGTGGGATCGGGTTGCACACCACAAAAAGACAATGATAAGGGAGAATACGCATGTTTTACTGTTTATAAAATAAAGGGTGGAACACTCATTGTTTTATAATAATTAATTCATACACTGCTTTTACTATTATTTTAAAGTGAAACTTGTTCTGTTTACAATTTGTCGAGACATAAATATTGTGAAAGGCTTTGACTTGAAAGGCGGTGATAAGAGGGATGTGAGAAGGGCGGATAATTGATGGTGATACGGGTGAATAAATTGATTGCGATACGGGTGAATAAATTGATATGATATATTTGGTGGATCGGCTTGCACACAGCAACAAGGAGCAATAAGGGAGGACAACTATATTTTTAATGATTTTCAAAGAAAAACAAATATTTGAAAACTAATATTTTATATTACTATGTTTCATATTTTGGCACTACTTTTATTTTAAGTTAATGTTTGGAAACTTGGAAATTATTTGAGAGTTTGTTATAGCTGAGGCCTGGAAAAGGGCGGCTGAGTTATTTCATTATTGTTGCAGTACTTAATTATTCGTTTAGATTTACTTCTTGCTTTACATGTATTGCCTCGGTTATATTTTGCTTGTTCCTGTAGAATTGTCTTAGTGTGTTATTGTATATATTATTGTTACAGGTTATATGTTGTTAATGCCCCACCGTAGCCTCGTCACTACTTCGTCGAGGTTAGGCTCGCACTTACTCAGTACATGGGGTCGGTTATACTGATACTGCACTCTGCACTCTTTTGTGCAGAAGAGCACCTGGATTCCAATATCATCATACGAAGCTAATGACACTATCGGAACTCGATTCCGAGGTCGTTTGCTCAAAATGTTGACCGAAGTCAAACTTGGCCAAATAGGCCAACCTTAAGGAACCAAGTGTTCCTATAGCACTCTAAACACTTCAAAAACCCGAACCCCCCATCCCCGCAGGTCATAAATCACGAGAAGCCGCTATGGAAAGTTTCATTTAAGGGAACGGGGTCCTAATACGCAAAATGACCGGTCGGTTCGTTACATTCTCCCCCTCTTGAACAAACGTTTGTCTTCGAACGAGTCTAGAATCGTACCTGAAGTGCTGAATAACTGTGGATATCTACTCCGCATGTCCTCCTCGGACTCCCAAGTCGCCTCCTGAACTGGTTAGCCCCTCCAGTGGACCTTTACTTCCGAAACTGTCTTGGACCTCAACTGGAGGTCCTGTCTATCAACAATAGCAACTAGCTCCTCCTCGTAGCCCAACTTCTCATCCAACTGAATAGTGCTGAAATCCACCACGTGAGAGAAGTCGGCATGATATCTCCGGAGCATAGATACGTGAAAAAACAGATGAACTCCCGCTAAGGCTGGAGGCAAAGCAAGCTCATAAGCAACCTCTCTGACTCGCCTCAACACCTCTAAAGGACCTATAAACCTGGGGCTCAGCTTGCCCTTCTTCCTGAACCTCATAATTCCCTTCATCGGCGAAAACTTCAGCAGAACCTTATCTCCCTCCATGAATGTTACATCACGCGCCCACTGATCCGCGTAACTCTTGCTATAATGCTGACGATACAACTACAACGGAGAAAGCGTAGACATTCCTGACCGACTGCAGAGTTAGCAAAACATTTAAATCCTCTCCCTTGTCGTAGATCATCATCACATTGCAAACCAACTAATGGTGGTTGCCCTGATGTTTACTTCATATAATCACATCGCACTTGACCCCTGATCCAGTAACCTCGTCTCACCCAGTATGAACTATTCAGACAACAAACCTTCCCAGACATAACCAAGAGCCACACACGCTGCCATAATGCGCCATAGGCCACAACTCGAATCACGATACACAAGAAATGACTCAGGAAAGGACTACTCAAATCATGCAACTAATATAAACCTTCCCCAAAATACAGGAAGTAAAACACAAGGAAAACATTATAGGAGCCCTACACAACATCACATTGTTGCGGCGTGCAACCCGATCCAAATAACATACCCGTGGCGGCGTGCCACCCGATCCCATCATAAAATTTACATAAAGAGATAAACACAGATATGAATTTCTCATTATTACAAATCACTGAATACCTTCTCAAGCAGGCTAAGTGCATAATACCCTCCTGGGGAGGGTTGTGGGGCCATATACTACCAACTCAAACACAACTGAGGTGCGATATATAACCTGAATCTCAAGAGCCGCTCTGCTCACATAACCACATCACTACGCGGAATCTCAACACATAAGAAATCACCAAGCCATTTCACCACTCACACGGCACGAACACAATAGACATGACTCAACGAAGACGAATCAACATCTGATATTCTAACACCTCTCCTCTGCGGAGCGGTATACTAAAATGAACACTCCTGACTCGTATGAAGCCCAGAATCCCATTTATCTCCATTTATACACTTCGAGCTGATTCTGCTCGCACTAAACCAGCTTGATAGCTTCACTTGGGTCCATAATACCCTGATTCCTCTCATACTACACAAGAACGATCATCATAGCCGGGACAAACACCCCACAATCCACAATCAACTGAGTCGAACGCCTTCCAGGAATAAATTCTCAATTAAGCAATATTACATTCCTTATACTTTGTCTAATCCTTTCAATCCCTTAGGTTATTGCAAGTCACAGTAATGAAATCTTCCTGCGGTCAAGCTCCCGCGACTTCCACGCAAGGTAATAAGTTTGTACATCCCTACTCCTGACCGTACAAATGCTGCAAACACATCAAGAACCCATGACCGGACACAAGCCTCTTTCACCGAACATCGATCTCAGATGACACTGAAGATAATACCAGCTTTGTTCTAAACATTCAAATCCTTTGCTCTTGCCCCTCCAAGTTCATGACATCCTCGTTAACACCGAACTGCAATCCCGATTCTTACTTCCAGTTCCACACTGACTACTGCTCCCAAAATGCCGATATGGAATATCATAGAAATCTCATCAACATCCCTGAACCACTGATAGAGTGAACACTTTATCATATAGAAAGCCTTTACTTACCTCAATTCACGAGGATCATAATTCTCACAATCACAATACATGCAAATTCCTTAAGCAGTGGTCTGAACCACCATAAACCTTCCGGGATCCGCCTATACCTGATAGGCCATAGCACTTGAATTCTTCCAACTGAAATCTATTACGACGACCGACGAGCCCCACACACATTTGCACATACCATACACATACTGGATCACACCGTAGGAACTGATCACTGCCGAACATGTGCCATTTCAACCATGGCTAACCAAATCTATCTTTCTTTTAATCATCTACAAGTGCTTCAGAAATAACAGTAGCTTCCTTTAACTCATAGCAACTCAACCCTCACTCTTCCCGAGTGACACAGATTCACGAAACCGTGCTGCCTAAACCTCGCAGCTCGTCTCATCCCCCTCCAATTACCATCTCCACAATCCGGAGTCTATTCTCTTACTCCTTCCATTCAATCATGCATGCTGAAAGTAACATAGAACGCTTCAATCATCTTTCCCTTCACTCAGGATTTACGCTGCAAAAGCCCGATTCTTAATCATATTACTTCTTGAAACCTTTAAACACTGCATTCTCAATCCTTCGATTTTTCTATGATCACTACTACGAGTCACCCACTCTGACTGGCCCCGAATACAATCAACTACAAGGCTCTTCTAGCACAAGAACATCCTCTCAATGAAGTAGGTGACCGAGTCACTGCCCACTTAACCTGCTCCAATAGGACCTATCTGCACATATTTTTATCAAATCCCATGCATAATCACCATTTTATTCCCCTCCCACAGCTGAAACAACTTGCCAATATGCCGACCATTCCGCAACCCTATGAGAACACGATCCTACAACCCAACTGCTGGAGGTGGGACTCCCCCACTTAGCTCGAAGCTACTCCGTACCTTACTCTAGACCCATGCTGGAATCCTTCCTCCCTTGCTAGCATGATCTTGCTCAACCAATTTGTCATCCCTTCCGAATTTTCCTGTTAGCATTCCCCAAATACCCTAAATCCCTAGTATCATTCACATATTCTGCCTCCTACCGAATCTGTCATGACCCAAACTAGAGGATCATGACTAGCACCCGGGCCATACTTGCCGAGCACCAACATACATTTTATCTAACCTTCTTATTATCTTTAAGGAATAAAGAGATCAATATAAATGGTAGATATGGATCATGAACATACATCACATGGGATGACAAGATTTCTAAGAAACTACATAAAAGGTACGAGCTACAACGCTGCCATGAAAGACTATACAACAAAAATTAGCCAACAAGGCATACCAAACTATACATGAGTCGACACCTGTCTATGAGCCTCTAAAGGAGCATAAGTAATGAAACATAGCCGGAACAGGGGCCCTACATACCTATAATATCTATAACATAAATGCATACCAATACCACGGCAAGTCAGGAGAAGGGATCTCGCCTATAACCGCTGAACTGGAAAGCCTATTGTGGTGGGGGAGCTTTGTCTACCTGTCTATCAGAACCTGCAGCATGACATGCAGCATCCACAAATAAAAGGACGTCAGTACGAATAAAATACTGAGTACATAAAGTAGAAAAGCATAAATAATAACAGTAATGTAAAGAGAGATGTAGGAGATACAACCTGTAGCATATGAGTGCTTCTAAGAGACATTAACATGAAATGCATAATACATATATACACGTAATCTCTTTAAACATCCGCCTATGTGGGCATCGTCATCATCATAGAACATTCGCCTCTGTGGGCATCCTCATCATCATATCATACCCGGCCTCAAAGAGGACTCGGTAAACCCAACTGATCAGTGGTTACACAATAGGTGTCATACCCGGCCGACTATAGCGTGGCTCAGTAGAGTAAAATAGATACATATATATAATGCATGCAAGACTCATTGGAATCATGTTCTAAATATTTCGGAGCAACATAAGGTCGATATTCTCCGTACACATCATTAGGGCTAACTCTTCATCGAGAATCTTGTAAGAATCAGAAAGTATCAACAACATTGATAACATAAGAATAAGAGAAGCAACCTTAACATCTAATGTTCCATAAGAAGGGACACAATGTAAGTACTGCTAGCTTCTAAAAGTAGAGTATCTTTGGAAGCTCGTTCATTGCATTATGTACAATCGGATTCGTGCAAAAGAAGGAAAGGGATATACCACATACCTTGTGTATGCTGCCCCATAATCAAGCTACAAAAATGTCACAACTCCTTAATCTACAATAAGAGAAACGACACTATCGTTATCGTTTAAGCGTCATAACTATTATGTATCGACCACAACCTATTTTACAATGAAACAGACAGCACCTACCCAATTTATATGACTTCACACAAGTCAAAAAAATCACCAAACAGCCCAAAAAACATCAATAATAATAATATTGAGCCTCCCAAAACAGTCCACACATAACCTAATCACTTCACACATAAGACGACCACCGTAGTCGTGTCAAACGACCCGAAAATGTTACAACGAACAACCAGATCACAAACCTACATCTATATGGTTTTTCTCCACACTCGTAACTCCACAAAACAGTAGAAAATCACGCAGCCCAACAACAACACAAAACAGTCCCCTACAAGTCAAATAACTCGAACTCACGACTTTGGATTACCGTCCCATGAGTTATAACTATTAGGAAACATATTTATCAACCTTCCTTGTTATTTAAACACTTAAATACAAATATTAGACGTTTATTAACTATGAAGTACCTTCCAAAACACTAACTACAAAGAAAAAGGAAAGGCGGTATAATGACACTTACGTCGTAGGGATCGTTTTGATGTTATTGCTTCTCGATTTCTTGCCCGGAATGATAATATTCTTTGAAAACCTAGAATATAGCTTGAGATTATGTTTATGGGTGTTCTCTGGTCGTTTTATTCTCAATAATGAAGAAAAATCTGACCTAAGGTTTATATATATCAAGTTTGGAAAAGTCAAAGAGGTGCTAGCTTGGCACCCTAGGATTGGTCCATCTTCCGATGCTTATATCTTTTTTTCTCGATGTCGTATGAATGAGCGATTAAGAGAGTTGGAAACTACATTACAAGACCTTAAATTTTGTATATTATATGTGCCAATAAGACCTCATATAGCACATGAAACGCAATGCTCAAAAAGCTCTAGTGATCCACCTACTTGTCACTTATGATGTCTGCGCAGTCTCGCGAAACTGCAAATATCTCTCTACTCCTACGTCGTATCGATGAACGGTTTAATGCATTGGAAACTAGAATCATATATCTTAAAATTTGTTGGTATATTATCCAATAATTCCAAGTATATTGGGATAAAATCTCAGTTACATTTGACCTAGTGTTAAGCACATTATGAGTGTAACTTGTGAAGACCTTTGCCGACTCTTGGTCCACAACTTGCTTGACTTTAAGATGTAGAACACAACTATCATACGATAAAAATTAACTCATAGAATAACCTCTTTATCATGTAATGAACCATAGTATCACCCTAACGTACATGTTATAACATTCCAAACTCGTCGACTTTTGACGGAACTTATTTTCTTCAATTGGTTTAGCTTGTAAGCTTTCCAAACCTCTTGGTACTCGTTATTCATGATCGTAAATATTTTTAGCCTCCAATGTAACATGATTAACTTACTTTATATTTCATCAAATATAATCTTATTTCTGATCTTACATCAACTGATTTGCGATGTACTCTCACATACGAAAATATGGGGTGTAACATCATTCCTCCCTTTGGAACATTCGTCCTCGAATGTTGACTAATGCACTTTTTCATATCTTAAGAAATAACTCTTATGAATAATTTAATATTTTCTTTTCCATCTAGGGAGTTGTTCGGTGAATAAATCCAAAGGCTAGAACATTCCCCCCTTTAGGCCTCTTTCTCACACCACGACTTGTGGCCGAACTCCTTTTAATGTCGAAGCTGTTTCTATCTTCTTTCATGCAGCCTAGACAATTCTAACCTTGAATGTGCACCAATGCGACTCTTGTCTCCTTTTTTCATTTCTTGTTAGCTTTTAACCTATCTTTATGATTCACTTTGTGAAGATATATTGTACTATGACAAGCTGTCCCTCTGGGCATCTGTAGGTGTACTAAAGTTCTTTTTTTGGTATTTTGTTGAACTTATGACTATTGCTATATCTTGTTTCATAGCCTCAGTTATCTATGCTTATGGATTTACATAGGTAGGTGATACTATAACATAACTCTTACTTCGGTTTATTATTATGGAGACTTGCCACCCAACTCCATGTTTTTCTCTCACCGCTTATCCTATATGTATAAATCTAAGCCATTTAATGCTTCCTCATTACCGTCCATCTTAATAATGACAGCATAACCTCATCTCATACTTTGTAACTTTCATCTATTCATTGTTGATTCACCTTCATATTGATCTATAATCTACCATTGATAATTTAAAATCTCTTATGTAATATATCGTCACTAGGGCTCACGTCTCATCGGGGAACATCTGAAGTGATTTTCCTGATCCACTTAGGGACGATACTATAATGCAATAACTGTATTTCATAGCATCCCAATGTGATTCATCTTATGGGGGTATTCTAATCACGTGCAGTTCATGAAATACTTGTTCTCTAAATCATTACTCAATCAAAGGTCTAAACGTCATCCTTTTATCATTTATCACAATTACACCCTTACTTTACTACCATGGTAGCATTCTATCTNCTTTTATCATTTATCACAATTATACCCTTACTTTACTACCATGGTAGAATTCTATCTCTTCTAAATGCTCCTAGTTTTAAACTCCTTTGAGTTCACACATGATATACTGAGCTTTTTATAACTTTATGGAAACCATCAGCTCCCTTGTTGTGATGGGTTTAATCCCGAGGAATCACCTATTCTCGTCACCTTCTCACACACCTTTTCTTATCCTTACTCCTGCCTAGCTAAAACCTTGTTTCTCTACCATACTTTAGCTTTCGACCTACGCACATCTACTTATACTACTTGTAACCTTCCTTTCATCATGTTAGCACCATAGATTTCCTTTCACGCCTTCTCAGTTGTCTTTAAATGTAAACATACTTTTCCTGGTCATTCTGCCACTTGCTGCATGGATACTTGGACTATCTTATTGCCCATGAATACGAGAGTTCCCTGTTACTCATATGATCTCAATTATCAACTTTTGATTGATTTTGTTTTCTTCTTCCATTCATTAGCTACGATAGGTTCCACTTTCTTATGGAGTGCATACAACATTATAGTGAGACTGTTGTTACAAGACCATTTCTACTTTAGGTCACTAGGCTTATGTTGAAGCTTGCTTCCTTATTTCCTCAGCTAGTCTTTCGTTGTAGTAATTAGGAAAGAACTTCTAACTCTTATAATGCTGAGACCTTATTACATGGTATATCCCACGGTATTTCTGATGTTCTTACTCGTCTATCATTATCCTTAGTTACTTGCCTCCATGCCCTTGTGCTTGTAGGGTTTCTTCTGAATTGAAATTTCAGTTGTCTCCATTGTGGCACTCTCTTTTATTTCCGTAACACTTATATTGTACCTTCTACTACCCCAACTCCTGTCTGAATATTTCTCGAGGATTACGATTTTGTATCTAAGAGACTGAATTTCCTATGCTGGGTTTCACTACGTTTATCTTGCATGATCTACTAATTTGCCTATATCCTCCTATCTATCCATAACTAGGCTCTTCCTGAATCAACTACTGACTACCCATTGGTCCACTCTCATATCTTTATTTTATGTAATGCCTCTTGGGTTATGTACTTTGTCTTAACTTACCTCTTGTATGGGATCCTTATGTATCAAGTTTTCATTCCCACTTATATATCAATATCATCGAGTGTGAAACCCTTATTTATTCTCCCCAACATCATGATTGCATAATGTTCTAGAGTTATATTGTATCTGTAGGATATGAATAAATGCAATCTTATTCCTTTCACCTTTTTACCACATTCTTCCTTTACCATTCAATATTTACCTCTTCGTCTTTGGCATTTTGTTTCTACATCATCACAGACATTACTCGCCTTGCGGTAACCCTTCTACACCAAGTATAATTGAATTTCGTACACACAAGGGTGACACGTGGTATAACTGGCACATTTAGTCCCTTAAGCTTAACTCTGCTCATAGTGCTTGCTTTAGGGAAGCGTCTTCGTGAATGACCTTTAAAGGTTATTCTTCTATTGTTCATTCTATTATTGTCGAAGCACTATCTTTAAAACGATGTCGACTATTACCTATTTCTTTGATCCCTAATTCATGTTCGGTTTTTTTTTCTTGTTTACTATCCCATACTAATTTCTATTACTTGGGGGGTCTAACTTTTCCTTATGGTAATCACGTGTGAGTCACCAACTCATTTCTCGAAATGAGGGTATGGCTTTATGGCTTATACTTTTGTATTGTCTCAAGGCCTGTCTCCTCTCATTTTTTTTTTTTTTCACTTGACTATAGACTTTATCATTATACCATATTCTGATTTACCGCTATCACTCATTTATCACCTCTTACTCATAATGTTTCATTTACTCTCTTCTTATTCTCATGCTAATATCTCTGTCTATCGTCTTATTATAAAGACTTTAACATGACGTTCTTTCACATTTAGCTCCCCCTGCTTCATATCACTGGCTCTTCGGGACGCCTAACATTCTTCTTCTTCTTTTTTTTCTTTACTAGTGGTTGGAGTCATACTAAGGCAAATATTTATAACTTCTAGGATCCTAGTGCCTATCTTCTTAAATTTCTGAATATTCTAGTATTCATATCTGATTGTTCTATTCTAGAGTGACCATACGGCTATCTCCAAATGAGAACTATTACCATGTTCTGCACTGCCCTTCAAAAATGTTAAACAATGATACCAATCTATCCACAATTTTTGGTTACTCTAATCCCAATTGGATCCTGACATCCTATCCTTCTCTTAAATTATTTCAGTTAGCTCCCATAGGGCATAATTGAGATTGGTATGGACAATTCAAGATATCTTTGTTACTGTTGAAAGTAACTAAAAATGCTTATATTTCTCTTCCAGAATTATAAATACTGATAATCTTTATTAACTAGGTACCTCGTACCATTATTTTTCTTGCTTCTCTTACTTGCTACAACTCGTATCTACCTTCTGATTCTCTTATTTCTTTTTACCATATGGGTAGATATATATTCTTTCCTTAGAGCTCCTTATTAAGAAACTAATACATCTTAGTACACACATGATCTGCTGAAGCCCTCACATTTACTCATCATAAGCATGATGCAAAATTGAGTTCCTCTGACTCAACTCTTTCACAGCCACATTGCAATCTCTTACCATCCATCTTTCTAGATGTATGCATCGTCGTATTATAAATAAGATAGAATTGAGGATATTGTTACGATTGAGATCTACCACACGATCTAGAGTAAGAAGAAAGTGTAACAGTCCTAAATGCCCTAAATCCTCTTGCTTATAAGTGTGGTGCACAACACACCCATCAACAAGACTCTACTAGACACGGCTCATAGATAACCCCTAGGACAGACCTGCTCTGATACTAAGTTTGTTACGACCCAAACTGGAGGATCATGACTAGCACCCGGGCCATACTTGCCGAGCACCAACGTACATTTTATCTAACCTTCTTATTATCTTTAAGGGATAACTAGATCAACATAAATGGTAGATATGGATCATGAACATACATCACATGGGATGACAAGATTTCTAAGAAACTACATAAAAGGTACGAGCTACAACGCTGCCATGAAAGTCGACACCTGTCTATGAGCCTCTAAAAGAGCATAAGTAATGCAACATAGCCGGAACAGGGCCCCGACATACCCATAATACCTATAACAAAAATGCATACCAACACCATGGCAAGTCCGGAGAAGGGCCTAAAACTGTTGAACTGGAAAGCCTATTGTGGTGGGGGAGATTTGTCTACCTGTCTATCAGAACCTGCAGCACGACATGCAGCGTACACAAATAAAAGGAGGTCCGTACAAATAAAGTATTGAGTACGTAAGGCAGGAAAGCATAAATAAGAACAGTAATGTAAAGAGATATATAGATACAACCTGTAGCATCTGAGTGCTTCTACGAGACATTAATATGAAATGCATGATACATATATACACGTAATCTTTTTAAATATCCGCCTTTGTGGGCATCATCATCATCATAGAACATTCGCCTCTGTGGGCATCCTCATCATCATATTATACCCGGCCTCAAAGAGGACTCGGTGAACCCAACTGATCAGTAGTTGGACAATAGGTGCCATACCCGACCAACTATAGCACGGATCGGTAGAGTAAAATAGATACATATATATATATATATATAATGCAGGACTTATTGGAATCATGTTCTGAACATTTCGGAGCGACGTAAGGTCGAGATTCTCCATACACATCATTAGGGCTAACTCTTCATCCAGAATCTTATAAGAATCAGGAAGTACCAACAACATTGATAACATAATAATAAGAGAAGCAACCTTAACATCAATAGTTCCATAAGAATGGAAATAATGTATGTACTGCTAGCTTCTAAGAGTAGAGTATCTTTGGAAGCTCGTTCATTGCATTATGTACAATCGGAGTCGTGCAAAATAAGGACAGGGATAGCCTCACATACCTTTTATATACTGCCCCAACCTCAAGCTACGCAAATGTCACAACTCCTTAATCTACAATAAGAGAAACGACACTATCGTTATTGTTTAAGCGTCATAACTATTATGTATCGACCACAACTTATTTTACGATGAAACGGATAGCACCTCCCCTATTTATATAAATTCACACAACTCAAAAAAATCACCAAACAGCCCAAAAAACATCAATAATAATCATATTGATCCTCCCAAAAAAGTCCACACACAACCTAATCACTTCACAAATAAGACGACCACCGTAGTCGTGTCAAACGACCCGGAAATGTTACAACGAACGACCAGCTCACAACCCTAAACCTATATGGTGATTCTACACACTCTTCCTCCTCCAAAACTCCACAAAACATTATAAAAACACGTAGCCCAACAACAACAAAAAACAGTCCGCTACAAGTCCAATAACTCGAACTCACGGCTTCCGATCACCGTCCCGTGAGCTCTAACTATTAGGAAACATATTTAGCAACCTTCCTTGACATTTAAACACTTAAATACATATATTAGAAGTTTCTTAACTATTAAGTACCTTCCAAAACCCTAACTACAAAGAAAAAGGCGAGGCGGTATAATGACACTTACGTCGTAGGGATCGTTTTGATATTATTACTTCTCGATTTTTTGCCCGAAATGATAATATTCTTTGAATCCATAGAATATAGCTTGAGTTTATGTTTATGGGTGTTATCTGGTCGTTTTATGCTCAATAATGAAGAGAAATCTGACCTAAGGTTTATATATATCAAGTTTGGAAAAGTCAAAGAGGTGATAGTTTGGCACCCTAGGATTGATCCATCTTCCGATGCTTATATCTTTTTTTCTCGATGTCGTATGAATGAACGATTAAGAGAGTTGGAAACTAAATTCCAAGAACTTCAATTTGGTATATTATATGTGCCAATAAGACCTCATATAGCACATGAAATGTATTTCTAAAAAAGCTCTAGTGATACACCTACTTGTCACTTATGATGTCTGCGCAGTCTCGCGAAACTGCAAATATCTCTCTACTCCTACGTCGTATTGATGAACGGTTTAATGCATTGGAAACTAGACTCATATATCTTAAATTTTTTAATATATCATCCAATAATTCCATGTATATTGGGATAAAATCTCAGTTACATTTGACCTAGTTTTAAGCACATTATGAGTGTAACTTGTGAAGACCTTTGCCGACTTTTGGTCCACAACTTGCTTGACTTCAAAATGTAGGACACAACTATCATACGATAAAAAATAACTCATAGAATAACCTCCTTATCATGTAATGAACCATAGTCTCACCCTAAAGTACGTATTATAACATTCCAAACTCGTCGACTTTCGACGAAACTTATTTTCTTCAATTGGTTTAGCTTATATGCTTTCCAACCCTCTTGGTACTCATTATTCATGATCTTTAATATTTGTAACTTCCAATGTAACATGATTAAATTACTTTATATTTCATCAAATATAATCTTATTTCTGAGCTTACATCAACTGACTTACGGTGTACTCTCACGTACGAAAACATGGGGTATAACATATTCGCCACTATGATCCCTTACAGAGAACTAACTAACCATACCACCGCTAACCTATACCCAGAAATACCCACTAACCTATACCCAGAAATACCTGCTAACCCATACCTAGAAATAATCCAGCCACAGAAATGACCAACTGACACCGTCCAAAAATGTTGCGTTGCATACCCTCTACGACATCAGTATCCCACCCTAAGCATGTTCTCATTCACCAACCTTGTCTGCCTGTCCGCTCTTCCTGGACATCTACTAACTGCTCCACCACATCTTCTGATCCACTGCAGCTCTCAAATCACTCCAACTTTCCCTTAATATAGGTAGTCGTCCTACCAGTGACCTCATGCTACGCTGCCACTCTTCCACTTGTTAAACTCTTTCTTTTAAGAAACTACCGACTTCCGTTCCTTCCACCTGAACTTTCGGAAATTTAGCTGCCATCTGACACGTCTCTCTTGACTTCCTTCATCACATGGTTTTCACTGTGACCTCAATGCAATATCATTTCCCGTAGCCCTTATACTTGCAGATCACCACAACTTCAGACTCTTCAAAGATCATCTTTCTCGAGTTGTCTTCACTACAAGTAGCTATTATATTATGAACCACCCCACACCACGATCTTCGACATCCGTTTCTTCAACACTGCTTCACTACACTTTATCCCAATACAACTGAAGAACCATAACACCGGCGAACTTAACGCATTCTATTCGATCAATGAAGACAATACCACATCGCGGGTGAGTATTCCACCTCACTCGAAACCACAAAGTCTTGCTACTTTATCAATCCCAACTGGACCTTTCATAGTCCAGATTCCTTTCCTTTGCCAGAACTAATATACTGAAATCTCGAAATCGCCCCCTTGAGAAGACCTCCCTTTAAGCCATTCATCACCTCAGCCTACGATAATCATTCTATCAACATACTAGCACCGCGTGATAACCAATCGAAAACGCCATAACAATCTAAGCACAGCCTCAAAGTGCTCAGAAGCACATCAGCTGAACTGAAACAACATAATATTCTTCTTCCAGGGCAACAACAACAGCCCTAACTTTCTACACGTGGAAAACCTCCCGTACCATATTCGTAGTGCCATTACAATTCTTTAAACTCTCGATTCATAACAAGCGCTTCGCGGCGCATAAGATTGAGTAGGAAGGAAACATAAGCATAAGCCTTAAGGGAATAAAATCGCACGATGAGGAAATCAAGATGGGAAGTACTCTTAACAGCCTTATAGCCTCTCGAAGATAAGTACAGATGTCTCCGTACCGATCTACAAGACTCTACTAGACTTGCTCATGACTCGTGAAACCTAGGGGAATATAGAGCTCTGATACCACGTTATCACAACCCATAGATTTTGGTTCGTGACAGGAAGCCTTGTGTATATTCCAATTGGTGAGAGACTGTTAGCCTCAGACATTCAGAAGTTGGCTAATCAGTTCGTGAGGTTGGATATTTCCCCCAGCAGTACTTATACTTCAGAGCGGTTGGCTTAGTTATATATTCGGGAGATAGTTCGCCTTCACGTTGTTCCCGTGTCTATCATTTCAGATCGAGGTACGCAGCTTACTTCGCACTTTTGGAGGGCAGTTGAGTGTGAGTTGGGTACCCGAGTTGAGTTGAGTACAACATTTCACCCTCAGACTGTCAGACAGTCTGAACATACCACTCAAATATTGGAGGATATGGTCCGCGCTAGTGTTATTGACTTTGGAGGTTTGTGGGATCAGTTCTTTCCGTTAGTGGAGTTTGCTTATAATAATAGTTATCAATCGAGCATTTAGATGGCTCCCTATGAGGCATTATATGGTAGACAGTGTAGATCGCCAGCTGGATGGTTCGAGCCTGAAGAAGCTCAGTTATTGGGTACAGATTTACTGCAGGAGGCCTTAGATAAGGTCAAGATTATTTAGGATCGACTTCGTGCATCTCAGTCTAGGCAAAAGAGTTATGCCGATCGTAAGGTTCGTGATGTGGCATTATGGTTAGAGAGAGTATTTCTTCGCGTGTCGCCTATGAATAGTGATGTGTGGCTAGAATTCGTGATTTTAAGCATTATATACCTCGCATTTTATGTGCTTTAATGATAAAATACACGTCGTATGTGCTTAATAGGGTTTATTTTATGTGTAGGTGAATTGGAAATGGAAACGGGGCTAAACGGATGCAAATACGTCGAAGAATACGCGAGAGGGGACACCCGGGGGATAGCCAGGCGCCAAGCCAAACAGCCTGGGGCAGCCTGGCGTTACCCAGGCGTTAGACCCATAACGCCTGGGGGGACCAGGCGTTACCCAGGCCTTAGGGCTGTAACGCCTGGCCCTG
>ML317363.1:0-10070 GCA_005239505.1 Nicotiana paniculata
TGATGTGACGTATAGTCTCGAGTTATGAGTGTGTTGAAAGATTTTTCGTGTTGTTTAATTGTAAAACAAAGAAGATTTTTATGTCCCATAACCAGGTTTATAACCAGCGAGGTAATCGACGGATATGTGATCCTTATATATTGTGTGGAGGCTTTCTTTTCTACCAGTGGGTTATATTTGTGCGATTTGAGTTTAGAACGGTTGTAATATTTCATTTGAACGCCACGTGGATGTATGCGAGCTTAGTAGATGATTTGAGGTACTATATGTTTATGTTATATGAACTTGTAAAGGATTTAGTTGAATTTCCCTGCGGTATTATGGTAGTAATAGAGTATGGGTGTTGCGAGTTATTGTGTGTTTTGATCTATGGCTTTGAGCCAAGTGGGGGAGTGTGCTATTACCGATTTGATTGCATGGTTATGTGTTATGCTGATTTCGATTTAAGGCATACTTGTGAATCTATGACTTGCAGAGTCTAGTTTAGAGGATGACTTCAGCAAGGAAACTTCTAGATGCATAATGTATTACACTTTATGGGTATATCGAAACCGTGGAATGACTTGAGTTTGTTATTCGTGACGAATGTGGTGTGCATGGAGTGGGGGTTCACTCGTTTGTTAAGAAGTGTGGGTTACTTCTTTGGGTATCATCATGCTAATGGGACACAGGTCATTTGGCCCAGTTGGACGGTGTGATTCAGATTTGAGCAGAGTGGGTAACTCTCGAGAAGGTTCTAGTGGATTCGAGATTTATACGTAGCAATCGAGAATTTTACGTTGACTAGAATCTGAGATTTATGTTGGATGGTGTCGAGANAAGGGAATACATCGGCTTATGGACCTTAGGGCATAGTGGTTTTATTCTAGGGTCTTGTGGGATGAGTTTTTGGTTGAGGATCAGGGTATTATGGCGAGGAGGAATATCAACTTGAGGGTGATTCGAAAAGAAATCGAAGAAATAGGACATCTTGGTAGTAGGTTGAATCAGTACAGTAATGGGTATGATCGGTTCCTTGAGTACCTATGATGTGGTGAGTCTCGACGGATGTTTTGTGGCAATAATCTTGGGTTTTGGCAACGTGCGACTTGGTTGAGTTAGAGATATTAAGTTCTGATGGATTGGTTAGGTGCAAATGTGTTTCGAAGAGTTCTCGATGGTTTTTACCACCATTTGAGATGGATAGTTTCTGATGGATAGAGGAGCATGATGCGTATTGTGATTTTCTCCTGGTTGAGATCAAATGGAAGATTTCTAACTGATCGGGTATGTATTCTGCTGGTGACTCAGAGTTGATTATGAGATTCTTGTACTTTTCATATTATGGCATGATAGATGCGGTGTGTTGTATGGGGTTGATATTTGCATGTGCAAGGTCACGGTTCATATTTGGAAGGAAGGTCATGAATTTTGGATAACATGGATAATTTCAGATATTTAGATGAATGTTATAACTACTTGGTAATTCTTGAGAAGGATGCACATTTCAGAAGGCGCATTGTGTGTTGACTTACAGATGATTCATTGGTATTGCGGTACTCGCCTGGTTGATCGACTGCTAATGTTCAAATTTTACTATATGACACGGAAGAATTATAGAAATATCTCTCATGGGGATGATTGTGTATGAGAGATGTGTTAATCGTTCGCGTGGTGGAGTTGGAATCAGATATGGTGATTCGTGTGCTCTATGGATTTGGAGACTGGGAATTCACAGAAGCAGATTGTTTCGTGGTTGTAGACTGTGAATATGTGGCCAAAGCTAGCGAGATGATAGTATGTGTTATGGTTCAGTCATTGTGGAATTTCGTAGGGTTATTATCTATTTGAGGATGAGCAGAATTGAGTTAGAGCCCATTGGTAGGCCCGATGAGGATGTGTATTCTACATCGAATCAGGTTGGTTAACTTCGTACTACTATTGTTGAGGGAGGTGATGTTCTGTTATAGTTGAGCTTATTTGTGTTCTGATATGTTGTATGAGTTACTCTTCTATGATACGAGGGGCGGTGATTTTTTGGTTATATGCACACTTGGTGCAGTTCTATTTCAGCCTTATAGCAGGGTTTGAGCGAGAGGGGTATTAGGGTGTTGAATGACTGGTTGCACATTGATCATGTTCTTTTCGGACTATGTTATTAGCTTGTTTTCTTCTACGTGGTTACGGTCATGCACCTTGGGTACTTGATGTCAAATTACGCGTGGTTGTGGATTTCGAGCATGGTAGTTTAAGGTGTTTCATATGGACCAATATTTGGATGGGGTTACGCATTGCAGCTAGGTTATGTCGGGATATGATCTTTTTTGTTAGATATATGAAAACACTAAGTCCAAAAATGATCATATTTCCATCCGATTCACACTCGGGACCCCCGAGACCCTGTTCGAATATATACCAACAAATTCCAAAACACATAATGGACCTACGTGAGGCTGCAAATCACATCAAACAACACAAATTCTACGAATCACAACCCAAATTCAAGCCTATGAACTATGAACTTCTGAATTTTGAAACCAACGCTGATTCATACCAGATCAACTCCGATTGACACCAAATTTTGCGCACAAATCATAAATGTCATTACGAACCAATTTCAAATTTCAAAATCGAGTTCCGACCCCGATATCAATAAAGTCAACTCCTTGTCAAACTTTCCAAAAATCTTCCATTTTCCAACTTTTGCCAAATCATGCAAAATGACCTACCCTCCAAATCAATATCTGGACACGCTCCTAAGACCAAAATTACCATACGGAGCTATTGAAACTGTCAAAACTCCATTATGGAGTCATCTTCACACAACTGAATTTGTGGTCAACTCCGACGACTTAACCTTCCAACTTAGGGACTATGTATCGCATTTCACTATGAAACTCATCCGAAACTGTAACGACCCGACCAGTTATTTTGAGCATTTATACTTTTCTTGGTAGTTTGGAGACACGAGTAGCTCCGTATGATATATTAGGACTTGTGTGCAAAATTGAAATCATTCCGAGTTGATTTGATATGTTTCGGCGCGAGTTTTTGGAAGTCGAAAGTTCGAAAGTTCATTAAGTTTGATTTGAGGTCCGTTTCGTCGTTTCGATGTTGTTATGCATGATTTGAGGTCTCGAGTAAGTCTGTGTTATATTATGGGACTTTTTGGAATGTTCGTACGGGGTTCCGAGGGGCTCGGGTGAGTTTCGGATAGGTTTGGATTGTGTTGCACTCGTTTTTCTTATGTATCGACGTGATTTCTTCAAACAAAATGGTACCGTATTAACCAAATAATCTCTTATTTTTATTTTGATTGAAGCATTAGATCCTTATTGTGATTACGGATCCGTAGAAAAAAGAATCGTCGAATTTGTACATCGTATGAGGATTTTATGGTCATTTTACTAAGAATTAGGTTGTCAAATTTTTCAGATTAATTACGAGATTGTCACTGACTTCGTATTTAAAAATTGCACTGTTTCCAAATATTGAAACCAACATATCTCCTTCATTACAAGGTCAAATGGAGTGATTCAAAAGCCTAACTTGACTGAAATTTCACAAGGAATCCATTGGAGATATCAAAAGCAAGTTTGGGTATCGTTTGGCATGAAAAACGAGGTAGAACAGCTGAACAAAAATACCTAATATCGAAAGTTTGTTCATTTGGTCATATTTTGAGTTGGGGATCTCGGATTTGGACAATTTTTGGAGAGAACGTTCACCATATGGACTGGGGTAACTGTTCTATACTCGATTTTGGTTATATTTCATGAATCAATCTTTGTTTTTGGCATTTGACTGATGATTTCAAAGTGAAATTTCGGAGTTTTGTCTAAAATTTCGTAAAGTGAATTTTTGAGTTTTGAGCATCGATTCAGAGTCGAATTTGAGTGAAAATTGTATGGTTGGACTCGTAATTGAATGAGTTGTCGGATTTTGTGAGTTTTGTTGGGTTTCGAGGCACGGGCCCGGGTTTGATTTTTTGGTCGATTTTGGGATTTTGATTAAAGATTCGACCTTTATCGATTGGGTTTGTTTCCTTTGGAATTATATGATGTATTTGAGTTTCTTTTGGCTAGTTTCGAGCTGTTTAGAGGTTGGTACATGCAGGATGGTATTTTTGGAGTATCGTTTGGGTTGCTGGGTGTTGGATTTGACTTCTTCGAGGTAAGTAAATCTTCTAAACTTAGTGCTGAGGGTATGAAACCTCGTAATACATATTATGTGATTGGTATTAGGTTACTCTTATGCTAGGTGACGGGTGTGTGGGCGTGCACCATGTGAAATTGGGATTCTATTGCTTCCATGGCTCGGTATTGTGGTCGTACTTTGTTGATATCCGTGTTTTTACCATATGATAAAGTAGTTAAGCTGTCAATCTATTTAGGAATTATGCTGATATTTTTTGTATCCATAGTAGTCATTTCTTACTGTCATCTCGCTGATTCCATTGATATTTCGTACTCAGTCATATTCATACATTCATATCATATCTCAGTCTCAGTTGTTGTTTATTGATAGATCGTGTCATTGTTGTCGGGCTAGCTTCATGACATTGTGAGCCCATGAGTGAGACTAGAGATATTGATGCCTGAGTGAGGCTGAGAGCCTGAGTGAGAGTGACATTATGGGGTCGGGCTGCATGCCGCAGCATATTATATTGATAATTTTTTATAGGATAAAAAATGATATATTGATTATACATATATGGATCGGGTTGCACGCCGCAACAAGCCTTCTGGCTATATTTATGTATATGGACCGGGTTGCACACCGCGACAACCCTTAGGCTACTTATATATATATATATATATATATATTATGGATCAGGTTGCACGCCTCAATGAGATTGGATCGGGTTGCAAGTCGCGGGGATATAGCGCTTGTGCTGAAAGAGCCCCTCCGGAGTCTGCACACCCTCAGTGAGCGCAGTCGACTATATATATATATATAGATCGGGCTGCACACCACAGTGGTTATTATACAGCGCTGAGTGATTGAGTGTGCTGAGCATTGAGCATAGTAATGCGAGACAATGAGATTGAGTACTCTAAGAGTGTGAGTACATGATTCATCTGAGGTACATGGATTTTGCATGCACACATGACATACAGGCATACAGATGCATTTTTCCTCGTGCTATATGGTGTCACGACGTTCATGACTTATTATACACATTGATATGTGTGCATAAAGAGGTACTTTATACTTGTTATCTTGAAAGAAAATGAAATATTTTTATTTATTTTGGAAAAGATATTTGGAAAATTACATTTTGCAAACTTACTTGTATTTTTGGCATTTTCGGTAAGAGATTTGGGTTTTTTTCACTGAGATACTTGAAAAGCATGACCATTTTCTGGAACTGTGAACAAGCTGAGCATTTTTACTTCCGAGATACCTCTTTTATACTTGTATTTATGCTGTTATGAACTGTTGTGGGATTTTGGTATTGAACCCGACCTTGTGTTAGCTCGTCACTGCTTTCAACCTAAGTTTAGGTCTGCTACTTACTAAGTACATGGGATCGGTTGTACTCATACTACACTTCTGCACCTTGCGTTCAGATGTTGGTTGCTGATGTTGTTGTGTTCAATGGGAGCTGGATTGAAGATGTACCTGTGTCCCGGTTGTAACTCCCCTTGTTCGTGGTAGCTTTAGATCTATAAAACTCTATTTATGTACTTTTTAAATAGACTATGTATTTATTTCATTTCAGCATTGCAAACTCTATTCTTAGAAGCTCATGATTTGTACTACCACTCCTTGGGAAATGTATAAAAGTAAGATAATTTCTATACTTTATTATATTGTTAACATTATTGGAATTGGATAGTTATTAGTTGGCTTACCTAGGGGGGTGGGTTAGGTGCCATCACGACTAGAATATTTGGGGTCGTGACAAGTTGGTATTAGAGCTCTAGGTTCATAGGTTCTGCAAGTCATGGGGAAGTGTCTAATTGAGTCTTGTGGATCGGTATGAGGGCGTCCATACCTATCTTCGAGAGGCTACAGGACATTTAGGATACACTTCCCATCTTTCTTTCCTTATCGTGTGGCATTTATTCAGCTTGAAGCGTAACCCTTTGAATTCCTTCCACGCATTCGCATGCACATGTGAGAGCTCGGTATCAGCTGTGCAGCGACGACTTTTGATTCCATGTTTGAGGTGCGAGAAGTGATTTTGGCATGCTGACGATGGGCCAGTCTGGAGGACTTAACGGTGGGTTTTGACTGTAGCTTGAGCGTGGAGATTTTGATTGTGTTGGCACGTGCTTTTGGGACTTATATGTCTGTTGGTGTCCCTATTAGTGGGATTTGTGATTGGATGACTATGTGATGAGTATGATGTGATTGCGAGATGTGTTCAGATTTTTTGAATGTGACGAGAAGAGTTTACTTGAGATGTAGCAAGGACTATTGGGTGTTTGATTTCTGTCTTGATATGGCGTATAATCTCGAGTTATGGGTGTGTTGAGGGATCTCTAATGTTGTTTAGTTGTGGAGTGAAGTAGATTCTCATGTCTTGTTGATGAGTTCAGAATCGAGAAGATTAAGTGATTGCATAATAATCGTGACTGTGGAAGGGTATAAAGAGATGTCAGTTTAAGGCAGAGCAGGTGGGTTATATCCTGCAAGGTGTCCTGAGGTTGTGTGGTCCTTATGATGTTTTGTAGAGAGTTGTCTTTTACCAGTGAATGTTATACGTTGCAATTTGAGTTTGGATCGCTTGTGGAATTTGGCTTGACTATTTCAAGGGTGAATGCGAGATTTGCAGATAACTTGAAATATTAGATGGTTGGTGTTACAGGAGCTCGGGAAGGATTTAGTTGAATTTCACTACGGTATTGAGGTAGTAATATAGTATGGCCATTTTGAGTTATAATGTGTTTTGATCTATGGCTTGAGCCAAGAGGGGGAGAGTCTGATATCGACGAGTGGATTGCACAATTATTTTTTGTAATGGTTTTGGTTTGAGGTATAATTGTGAATCAGTTTTGACTTCCAGAGGTTAAGATCGAGGATGACTCGAGTAAGGGAATTTCTAGATACGGGTTGTATTACACTCTATGGGTATATGGAAAGCATGGAATGATTGAGTGGTTTTGTGAAGGATGTAGTGTGCATGGAGTAGGAATTTTCTTGGTCGCATTAAGGTGGGATTACTTCTTAAGGTGTTGGTGTTCTAATGGGGCACAGGTCGTTCGGTCCATTTAGGCGGTTTAATTGAGATTGGAGTAGAGTGGATGACTCTCGGGAATGGTTCTAATGGATTCAAGATTTATATGTAGCAATTGGGAATTTTCAGGATTTGTATATGGTTAGAAACTGAGATTTACATTGGATGCTATCGAGACTTGTGGCAATTAAATATCATTATGGATTCTACATTTCACCATTCAGGAAGGTGAAGGAAACATATTTAGATTCGCAGAAGGTCTCTTCAGAGTAGGTACCTTGGTTGTGGTACTTTTCAGGTGCTTAAGAGAGAATTCAGCGGCTTACGGGCCTTAGGGCAGCATGGTTTTACACTAGGATATCATGGGGTGGGTTTTGGATAAGGATCGTGGTGTTCGGACAAGTAGAAGTGTTAACTTGAGGGTAATTCAAAAGGAACTAGGATACATAGGGCAACTTGGTAATAGGTTCTATCAACATGGTAATGGGCATGATCGGCTCTCTTGGTTCTTACGACGTGGTGAGTCTCTACAGGTGCTTCATGGCAATGCTCTTGGGTTTGGCGACCTGGATGAGTTAGAGTGTCACGACCCAAATTTCCCTCTGTTGGGTATCGTGATGGCACCTAATCTTAAGGATTAGGTACGCCTAATATTCATGGAATAACAACAATAATAATAAAATCTAATAATTTTTCTATAATAAATAATTCTTTATACATTGCATATTCCCAAAACCCGGTAATACAAGTCATCAGCTTTATAAAGTTTACTACAACTCCTAATTACAATTGTTTGGAAGTAAGCAAAACGGTGTAAATGCAAAATAGGAAGGTGACCCCGTAACCTGCGAGTGCAACGACAGGTTTACCTTGAGTCTCCTCGGTAAGAGTCCGCACAGCTACTAACGATCAATATCTGGATCTGCACAAAATTTTGCAGAAGAGTAGTATGAGCACACCACAGCGGTGCCCAGTAAGTATCAAGACTAACCTCGGTGAAGTAGTAACAAGGACTAGTCAAGACACCTATTGCTCTAATAAACTGGACAAGTATCAATATAGGAATAAAGGGAATAAAACGATGTACACATAAAGGCCACGCAATATAGCTAACAATACGGTAAATTTGATAAAGAAGGAAAACGATAAGTATCAGTGGAAACCATGAAACAACACAAAGATTGAATAGAACACTAACAAATATAGAATGTAAATATATATCACGGACAGGTAATGTCTCAACAACTTCAATCCCTTCAATATCAAATTCTTATTCATTTCCACGAGGTTTCGAACCTCGGACAAACCACCATTTACGGGTCCCAATATTTGAACCCTAACACTTGGCATCTGGCGCCCTCATTCGAGTACTAACTGCACGGATGACTCACGTGCCCATTGGGTCATTTCCACCCATTCGGTAAGTACAACAAGAGAGTCTATACTTGACAACAATAAAGAGCCCTAAATCCATAATACTTAACTACGCGTATGCTTGTGCAGGTGTCCTAACATGATTCAACAACCAATAAGCATAAGGGAAGAAAAAGGCAAACACGTACATTGTCATCTCAACAATTTCCACACGAATAAACTCACATAGTAAGTGTTCCAGTACACAAAATCAACAACAAGGAACGCCCCCAGGCCAATGCAAGTATCACAAAAAATCCCTGACATAGCCCACCTTGTCTCGCCACGTGTTCAATAGTAAAGTATATGCTCGCCTTGTTTCGCCACATGTGCATAAACATGTTCCCACACTGTCTCGCCACATGAGCCACCCACACATACATATCCCGCCTTGTCACTCCGCATGTGCAATATCAATAAAAGAACACGACACGATAAAAACCTCGTGCAAACCCCCATATCAGCAACCGCAGGGCAGAAACCTCGTGCATCACAACAACCACAACCGCACGGCAGAAACCTCGTGCACCACCACAAAGAGTACAACAACAACAATTGACAACAATACAAGATACGGTAGATACATCAATTCAAGAACCTTTGATCACAAGAGAAGCAAGGCTAGTTCACAAGGATGAGCACAACAAAGAATACTAGGCAGAATAAAGATAGCTCAACGAGGAAGAAAAATAACGTATAAGAGTCGTACCCAAATGCATGGTTCAACAACAAGAAAACTCACACGAATCCAATAACTCCATATAAGGGAAATTCACTAAGGTATAGAATATCTAAACTTATTTTAAGGTTTAGTAGTTACAAGGATATTCAACAATTTTCACTTAAGGACAAGCAACATGAAATACATAACTTCAGTTAAGACCTAAACAATTATAGGATGAGATGAAGATAATTACAATTTGAGATAAGCAGTTAAGAGGACCTAGCAATGCTACCAGTCCTTGGAAAATGTATAAAATTTAGATAATTTCTATACTTTATTGTCTTGTTAACATTATTGAAATTGGATAGTTATTAGTAGGCTTACTTAGCGGGTTGGGTTAGGTGCCATCACGACTAGTGAATTTGGGGTCATGTCAGAAACCAAAACCAAAACTAAATACCCCGGCAAGTCACGTAATTACAATATAACACAGATGAGGCAATAAATAGGAGATCAGAGCTAATACACTCAAAACGACCGGCCGAGTCTAATAACACCTTTTGAGGTAACCACAAGTTTCAAAGAAATCAGTGGATGACACGCATTTGTGCCACATCATTTCTCTTGTATTATTTTTATGTTTACTCATTATTTTAATTTTAATTTTTTTATATCTTTTCTTTTATTTTTTGGCACCTTCTTTTCCGATGAGCTCAACTTTGTTGGAGATTTTTACCGGCATAACTCCTTTTTTTCTAACTCAATATTTCTTGTAATAAAAATAGAAATCAATCAAAGCCCACAAAAGTATTCCAGAACATCACAAAA
>MDKI01051327.1:0-19130 GCA_005239505.1 Nicotiana paniculata
TATTTAACAAATAGCCATTCTTTATTTAAATTCCAACCTAAATCAAACCTGGTCCTAACCCAACTAGCCCCATCCCAAACCAAATTCCTACCCGGCCCAACCCCACGACTAATCTAAGCCGTTGATCAATTTAAATCAACGGCCCAAATTAGTGTTACCATAATTAAACCTAGGAGACTACCCCCGACCCCTCATTCACTCGGTCTCTCTATCTCTCAACTCTCTCTCTCTCTCTCTCTCTCTCTCTCTCTATCTATCTCTCTAACTCTCTAGAGATTTCCAGTCTCCTCTCCGCCTCCGATGAGGCCCTTCGTCTTCTCCGGCCACTTCTCCACCGGAAGCCATGGAATCATCGCCACCCTCCTGCCTCCTATGGTTCCTTTACGACCGGTGTTGCTATCCCTAAGGTCTTCAAGAGACCTAGGTTAACTCTCCTACCCCCCTCCCCTGGGCCTGTACTCACCATTCTCCGGCCACCTCCGGTCATCCAAGTAAGATCTATGACTTTTGGGGTTTAAACCAATAATGTTTTGAGGTTTTCTTATCTTTCTGGGTTCTCTTTGAAATCCTAAATGTTGAAAAACTCTCCCGATTCTTTAGATCTATGGTAGATCTGGGTGTATCCTGAGTTACTATGCTATACTTCTTAAAGGTTTTCTGATTTTTCCAAAATGGCTTTTCATCTTCAAATAGGGTTCTTAAACCCCTTTTCAAAAAACGCTTTTTCTCTTGATTTTTTGTATTAATCTATGAGTCTCTATGTCTAAAAAGTTTTTTTAAGCCTTCTCCTCTATTCGAGTTATTCTGTTGGAAACCCTAATTTTTCTTAGTTTTTATCATAGGGTTCTGAGTTGTTTCTGATGATATGTTCTATTATGTTTATTGTTTTCTCCTGAAAATTCCATGATTTTGTGATTTTACCCCAGGCTTACCTATTAGGGTTCCTGACTATTCACTTCTTTTGCTTATATCAGGTTTGTTCTGTCGATTCGTACTGTATTCTATATGAATCCCTAGCCTTTGCATGATTTTACCTTACCAGTCTTCTTGAGGTTCTGATTTTTGTCTATTATATGTTATTGTGCTTATTCTCATAATATTGTGATAAATCAGTGCTATCTTTTCTATTTTTTGAATCCTTGATTCCTTGTGATTTGAGACCTTACGGATTAATTTCTGACCTTAGTACATTTTTTACCTTGTTACATGATTTATTTGCTGTTAATTGATTCCCATCCCCTTAGTTAGAGTCTGTGAACGTAGACTCTATTGTATGCTTGTACTGATTTGAAATTGTTTTCTTATATGTCATATGCATGTCACATATGGGAACTTTCCTTATTTGTTGTTTTGCCTGCTAGCCGTTTGAACTCAATCCCTTCAATTAAGGGACACTTATGCTAATTTCACACTATTTTGAATATTCCTCTAAGCTACATATGGTACCTTTCCTTATTCATTGTCTGATAATGCCGTTTGAACTCAATCTCTTCAATAAGGGATACCTATACTGATAGTGTACTGATTGACGCTCAGTCCCTAATTACTGGTTTATTTTGATTTCCTGCCTTATTCACTACTGGTTTTCAAAAACTATATATACACACTACTCTTTCATTAAGAAAACACGAACATAGACCTTGTTCTATTCTCTCTTGCTCACACACACACAATCTACTATTCTTCTCTCGATTGTTTGCTATTGCTAGTCGACTGGAAGCCAACACTAGCTATTCTACTTGCCTCTTATTCTGTATTTGCTGTCTTCAACTGGTATGTTTCCAGTTTATATTTAAAGTCTCCAAAATAGCATGTTTCTCTGGTTATTACGATGCATCCTGCTTCTAGTTTCCTTTTACTTATGGTTATGTTGTCCTACTTGCAACTAGTTTCACATATTATGTTGTTTAGTTCTGGGTATCTCCTCCCTTATAGCCTCAGCATGCAATCCCTAGGATACTATAATTTCCCTATAGGTTACTTAACATGTGCTTCTTAAACCTATGTGTAATTATGTCCTACCCTCTCCCAGTACTCCCTCGAATCTGATTATGTTTAGATCTTGGCATGAATTCTTGGTGACTAACTGTGTTGTTTCAGACTCAATACTAGTCTGTGACACTCTAATACTTATCTAATGCTAATATGTTTCTATGTTTCCCCAATCCCTGTTGTCCCTGAGTGAAATCTATGCTTGAATGTGTTGAACCTGTGCGAGTTGTTTGCTGCTTTTCCAAAGACCTTTAAGTTCTGCCCCCTCAGTGTGAGCACTTCTTTGGAACCACTTGAGTTCCCTCTGAACTCTGACACACTAAGGCTGGTACTTCCGCACTGCACATGTTCAACTCTTGGTTACCAAGTCTGGGTGTAAGCATTGCCCGGGAGCCCTTGAGGTCCTTAGGGAACTTTGACACACCCGGACTGTGAAAAGGCTATGAATACCATATGGAATAAGGTTTGGAGGATTTGGGCCTGAGTGAAGGCTCCCTGTAGAATAACTTCTTATTTTCTACTTTGTTTATGCAATTCATAATTCCTGGCTTGTAATAATCTGTAAACGACTCATGGGGGATGTATAGTGAAGTGGGAGGGGTAACTACACATGCTTAGTTATAACAAGGGTAGGACCCATGTTTTAAGCTTTATTTCTTATCTGCGTAATATAAATCATGTGTAGGTTTACATCCATGTATTAAAAATCCTGCTCTTTAGGTCCCGTGTACACTGTTCAACATCTTGTTTTAGTACGTTCATTCATCACTTAGAAAAATCTGTGATAGGGTAAATAACGTTAATAATTGGTATCTTCTTCAATCATGTTTCATATTGCTATGCGCACTTAGAAATCCTGTCCCTAGGATAACATTAACAAGGTGTACTCTTGCTATTCCTGAAACGGTGCATAATGTTGTGATTTTATGTGCATTTAGAAATCCTGTTTAGGTTATTATGCATCATGCTGCATTAGACATCATGCTATAGGATCGTACTCATTTAACTGCACTTAGTCTAAATACAAATATCTAAAACAATCCCCTGTTCTAAACAACTAGTAATTAGTCCTTGCACATCTTCAACACCTAGAATTGCATGTTATTAGCTATAAACAACCTAGAGTAATTGTTTCATGTTATCCTACACCTAGGCAAGCCTTAGGTAATCAACTTAAAAAATAAAACTAGAATTGTCCTTTGTGATTAGTATTCAACTGTCAGCATGCTTAAAACCAGTAGGCAAGTCTGATAAGACATCCTCTTTGAGTTATGGAATAAATCTATCTTTTTTATTATCACTTAAACACCATGCGTAGGATCTAAAGCTGGACCTTAATTGTGTATGAGACATGTTGTTTATGTGCACTGTTTGTGGAGGTGTTTGAGCCCTTTCCTCTTTATGTGCTACCCCCTTTATCTGTAGTTCTACTTGTTCATTATATGTCGCCTTAGCATTTTCACCTTTAAAACCTGAGGGTCTGCCTAGCAACTCCTTTAGGATAGGAGTCCTAATTTCCTCCGGGACTGATAGGGTATCTCCTCCTTTATAGCCTCAACATGCAATCCCTAAGATACTAAAATTTCCCTGTAGGTTACTTAACATGTGTTTCTTAAACCTATGTGTAATTATGCCCTACCCTCTCCCAGTATTCCCTCGAATCTGTTTAGATCTTGGTCTGAATTCTTGGTGACTAACTGTGTTGTTTCAGACTCAATACAAGTCTTTGACACTCTAATACTTCTCTAATGCTAATATGTTTCTATGTGTCCCCAATCCCCATTGTCCCTGAGTGAAATCTATGCTTGAATGTGCTGAACCTATGCGAGTTGTTTGCTGCTTTTCCAAAGATGTTTACATTATATTCAAGTTGTTTCATTACTGATCAAAACCTTTTAAGAAAACTACTTTATATACTCAATCAATCTAGTACTGTTTTGTGTCAAAACCTTTTCAAATCTATCTCCTGCACTTCACTTGAATGCCAGACCTTTAAGTTCTGCCCCCTCAGTGTGAGCACTTCTTTGGAACCTCTTGAGTTCCCTCTGAACTCTGACACACTGAGGCTGGTACTTCCGCACTGCACATGTTCAACTCTTGGTTACCAAGTTTGGGTGTGAGCATTGCCCGGGAGCCCTTGAGGTCCTTAGGGAACTTTGACACACCCGGACTGTGAAAAGGCTATGAATACCATATGGAATAAGGTTTGGAGGATTTGGGCTTGAGTGAAGGCTCCCTATAGAATAACTTCTTATTTTCTACTTTGTTTATGCAATTCATAATTCCTGGCTTGTAATAATCTGTAAACGACTCATGGGGGCTGGATAGTGAATTGGGAGGGGTAACTACGCATGCTTAGTTATTACAAGGGTAGGAACCATATTTCAAGCTTTATTTCTTATCTGCGTAATAGAAATCATGTGTAGGTTCACATCCATGCGTTAAAAATCATTCTCTTTAGGTCCCATGTACACTGTTTCAACATCTTGTTTCAGTACTGTCATTCCTCACTTAGAAAAATTTGTGATAGGGTAAATAACGTTAATAATTGGTATCTTCTGCAATCATGTTTCATACTGCTACGCGCACTTAGAAATCATGTCCCTAGGATAACATTAACAAGCTGTACTCTTGCTATTCCTGAAATGATGCATAGTGTTGTTATTTAGGATAACATCCTGTTTAGGTTATGATGCATCATGCTGCATTAGACATCATGCTATAGGATCGTACTCATTTAATTGCACTTAGTCTAAATACAGATGTCTAAAACAGTCCCATGTTCTAAACAACAAGTAATTAGTCCTTGCACATCTTCAACACCTAAAATTGCATGTTATTAGCTATAAACAACCTAGAGTAACTGTTGCATGTTATCCTACACCTAGGCAAGCCTTAGGTAATCAACTTAAAAATAAAACGAGAACTGTCCTTTGTGATTAGTGTTCAACTGTCAGCATGCTTAAAAATTAAGACATCCTCTCTGAGTTATGCAGTAAATCTGTATTTGTTATTATCACTTAAACACCATGCGTAGATCTGAATCTGGACCTTAATTGTGTATGAAACATGCTGTTTATGTGCACCATTTGTGGAGGTCTTTGAGCCCTTTCCTGTTTATGTGCTACCCCCTTTATCTGCAGTTCTACTTGTTCATTATATGTCGCCTTAGCATTTTCACCTTTAAAACCTGAGGGTCTGCCTAGCACCTCCTTTAGGATATGTGTCCTAATTTCCTCCGGGACAGATAGGAAGGGACGAGTAACAACATGCAATAGAGGTCGAGACCAACACTCGATTTAGTTGCTTTCACAGGGTGGGAAAGGGTAGAATATGGATATGATGACCGATGCGCTAATACCACGTGTAGCCCCTCTTAGAGGAGTGATTACCGGGTATTGCATAAACCTAGGATACCTTTTATATGCTTAGATTGTAATCCTTTCAAAAGCTAATCTTCTTTACCGTTTTCAAACATCTGCATGCTTAAGACTTAAATCCCCTCTTATTTGAGCCTTTATTTGTTTGTTTGCTAAGACGTACAAATTCACAGAAACCATTTGGCCGGGAACCACACTTGTGGATCCTGAGGGGCGCCTAACACCTTCCCCTTTGGATAATTTCAAGCCCTTACCCAATCTCTAGTTAGTAATGTAGTTGTAATTGAACCCCTTAGGTGCCCTAACGCACCGTTAAAATCGTTAGGTGGCGACTCTTCAAAATATGCAAATCCCTTTCCCAAAAGGAACGAGTTGTCTCAACCCATATCATAAACCCCTTTCAACCGGGCCCCGAAATGAGCACTCGGGGAAAAAGGGGGGCGCGACAGCATGGCGACTCTGCTGGGGATATCCAAGCTTTTGCCATTTCAAATTGTTTCGTGAATTTGTGCCTTTATTTTTGTTTAAATACCTGCACCCTTTCCTCTTCCCTTTACATGCAATTAATTGTTTACTTCAGGTATTTACTTTTCCTCAAAGACAAAACTGACATGTCTCTTTGTTTTCTTTTGTAACTGCTTTAAATCATTACTGCTGTTTTTACCGCTTTCTTTAACGTGCAAATACGTGACAACTTGTTTTAATACTTATTATTGCATAATCATGCTCAACATTCATATTTCACTCGTGCCAAACAAAATACTATAGCAACGCTTGATGAGTGGTTGCGCTCTTCCTATATTATTACCCACTAAATTCGGAAAGGCTTATTTGTGGTAAAATTAGGCGATCAACGGTGCAGTCGACGGTTCTGTGCCTTTCTCCCTTGAGTTGTCCACTCAAGAGGTACCGGTCTAAAACCCCATAGAAACCTTACTCTGTTGCACTGTTTCATGCATCATGGTCAGACCTAGTCGAGCTAAAGTGTCGTCCGCACGATAGCTTTTAAGATAGCCTTATCCAAAAGTCCACTGGGTTTTCTAAACCCAAACGGACACCCTCACGTTTTGTGCATTTATTTGGAGAACTAAATGCTTCCTGCTAATTATTGACGTTAAATAGTCGAGTCCGGTGGGGTAAGGGCCTAACCTTATTTGATTTGCAGAAAAATGAGGCACGAAGTCCCCAGATTCGGCATGGTCTCCAATATCCACCAAAGACTGTTGAGTTGGTGGGAGGATCTGCACTCTAGCGACAAAGCTATCGTCAGGAAACACTTGGGTAACTTACCATCTCTCCTAGAAATCCAGACTATACGAGGAAAGCAAGAATGCCGAGTTTGGGAAGGTCCTTCTGGGACCATGTAGATAGGAGTGTCTTTATGTTTTCACTATCAATGTAATAAGGCCAATGGCCATTAGTGACTTTTATTTTTCGCCTATCGTTTTGGGATTTGTCTATTTTTCTTATCAATAAAATGAGGCACTTAGCATTTTAAGTTCTCCAAATCAATTTGTCGCTAGGCCTACCTCGGGCACAAAGAGGTTCCTAACTTAGGACGCGCTTTACATTTCCGCATTATGTGATTAAATACCGCAAAATTATTTTTCATAATCCTCACTGACTTGGTTACCTTTTTTTTTAATTTATTTTTTTTTCTTTTATTCCCCTCCCCAAAGGTTAGTTCGTTCATTCTGGCATCATCAGCCTATCGCACAAGATCCAAGGGCCCTCCACCTACTCCTCCTCCTAGTCCTCCTAAGGGCAAAGACAAAGGCAAAAGTAAGATTGAAGAGTCCAGCGGCACCAGAAAGGAGAATATGATTGAACGGGTAGAGTACACTGATGGACGAGGTATTCAGGTCCTGGATGAAAGCATGTCACCACTTGAAAAGAAATTGGTGAAGTTTCAGGAAGAACTCGATCAAGTCCGAAATCTGGCCAACCTGTCATTTTCCCTCAACGTCCACGACGTCAACCTTCCAAATGATCAAAATCCCGCACCTCCACAAAATATCCTAGGACAGCAAAATCATCCCGCACCTCACCATCACGCCACTCCCCTGATGAACCAAACTCTCCCGACACAGTGCAATGCTTGCCACACCTCAAATAACACTCCGCTACTCATCCCAGAACCTCAAAACCCTATAAAGGACCATTTCCACACCTATAACAATCCCATCTATGTGGAAACCGTGACCCACTCCACTCCGCCTATCTCCACAAGCATCCGAGTCTGACGGAAAGGACTTACTTATCAAGAGCTGGCTGACGAGCTTAAGAAACTGACCAACCGAGTCTAGGGTGTTGAAGGAACCAAGGGAATTGAAGGGTTGAATTACGAAGACCTTTGTATACAACTGATGTCAAACTACCCGAGGGGTACAAACCTCCAAAGTTCGAAATGTTTGACGGTACTGGTGGTCCGAGAGTCCATCTGAGGACCTATTGCGACAAGTTGGTTGGCGTTGGGAAGGATGAAAGAATCTGCGTGAAGCTGTTCATGAGGAGTTTGAAGGGAGACGCACTGTCTTGGTACATTAGCCAAGACTCCAAGAAATGGTCAAACTGGGTAAGCATGGCATCTGACTTTATGGACAGGTTTAGATTCAACACAGAGAACGCACCAGATGTGTTCTACATTCAAAATTTCAAGAAGAAACTCATAGAAACCTTTCTCGAGTATGCTACTCGCTGGAGGTCCGAAGCCGCTAAAGTCAGACCTGCTCTAGAGTAAGAGCAGATGAACAAGTTCTTTGTCCGGGCTCAGGACTTGCAGTATTATGAACGGTTAATGATGGTTGAAGGCCACAAGTTCTCTGACATCATCAAATTGGGTGAGAGAATTGAAGAAGGTATTAAAAGCGCTATGGTTACAAATTTTGAAGCCTTGCAAGCCACTAACAAGGCTTTACAGTCCGATGGTGTGTCTAAGAAGAGAGACGTGGGAGCCGTAATGATTGCAAGTCCCCACTAAAATACCAAGCTTATCTAACACCTCCACTCATATACCAAGCTCCACCACCTTCCTACTAGCCCTCACTAAGCTACCAAGCACCCTCACCGGACTACCAAGCTCCACCACCTTCCTACCAAGCTCCACCGCCCACCTACCAATCTCCACCTCCCACATATCAACCTGCTTCGCCCAAATACTCACAACCCGCTCCTATCTACCACACTTATAATTCCCAGCCATCCCATTACCAATCACCCCATGCACGCAAAAACTTCCCTAGACCTCGTCCTAATAATGATCACCACCCTCTAAAGCAATACACCGCCATAGCCGATCCCATTGACCAACTGTATGAGAAGCTCAAAGTTGCTGGTTATGTCACACCTATCCCTGTTCCCACCCCTGAGAACCCTTCTCAGTGGGTTAACCCAAAAAAATCCCGTGCATACCATTTCGGCATGAAAGGACATACCATCGAACAATGCCCCTCTCTGAAGGACAAAATACAGGCTCTCATTGACAACAAGATTATTGTGGCAAAAGACCCCGCTCCAAATGTCCATAACAATCCTTTGCCAGACCATAAGGGTGGAGGTATCCATATGATTGAAATAGAAGATGATTGAGATCCCGAGGGATCAATCGGGTTGATCGCAGAAGGCGATGATCCAAATAAACGTGCAGTCACTCTCAAACCGATCATAGTCCAGATTCAACCATCTGAGGACGCTGAGGTGAATATGTCTATCCCATTTGAGTTTGAAGCAGCTCCACCTGCAAAGTCACCAGTGCCAATTAAAGTTGAGTTTGTATCTCCAGCAAATGCACCGGCACCATTCGAGGTCGCAGTCTTGCCACCCCGAACACACATTCTGTTTGAAGTAAGGATGACTGCACCAATTCCGGTGGCAATGTCAACCACGCCACCCTTCAATTCAAACGCTATCCCTTGGGACTATACAACCGAGGCGAGAAGGAAAGGCAAGGTCAGGTCTGAGGAGCCTGTCCCAGCACAGGGTATGACGAGAACTGGTAGGATCTACACCCCTGAGCATCTGGCTGAATCAAGCAACCAGGCTGCCAATCGGCATCCTCTTATCAAAATAGGCCCCGATGAACTTTGGAGAAAGGTACAGGCTAAGGAGTATTCAGTCATCGACCAGTTGAACAAGACACCGACACAAATATCCATCCTCTCTTTGCAACAGAATTCTGAAACACACAGAAATGCTTTGTTGAAAGTGTTGAGTGAAGCATATGTGCCAAACAACATCACTATCGGGGAAATGGCCAATATGATAGGCCAAGTACTAGAAAGTCACAAAATCACTTTTCATGAGGACGAGCTACCACCTGAAGGATTGGGCAACAAAGCGCTGCACATCACCGAGCAATGTGAAGATCATTTCATCACAAGGATCTTGATCGATGGAGGTTCCAGTCTTAACATATGTCCATTGATAACACTCAAGAAGTTGGATAAAGGTCTACATGAGATAAAGGATGGAGCGATCAATGTGAAAGCCTTCGACGGTTCTCAGAGGTCCACCATGGGGGAGATCAGTCTATGTCTGCAGATGGGACCGACTTGGTTCGAAGTGGATTTCCAGGTGATAGATGTGCCAGCATCCTACAACCTATTGTTAGGACGACCCTGGACTCGTGCTGCTTGGGCCATAGCGTCAACACTACATCAGGTGGTAAAATTCGAGTGGAACCACCAAGAGGTGATTGTTCATTGTGACGGTAGCAACCCCATTTATAGTCGTCAAACTATTCCGGTGATTGACGAAAAAAGGAAGATAGGCGGGGGAACTTACCACCACATTGAGCGGGTCAATTCTATCGCCAAGGAAAAGTGGTGGGATAAAAAGATTGAGAGCATCCTGAACTGGAGAGGATATGATCCAGGAAAAGGGCTTGGTAAGAACCTCCAAGGGATCACAAATCCCATAAAACTCAAGAAACATGGTACCACTTTCGGTCTGGGGTATGAGTACACTTGGCAGGAATTCAACGACTAGTCGCCACCTTGGCGCGATCCTTATTACCCTTTGGAGCAACCTATAACTCATCTTGAGCAGACTTTCAAGCAGGCCGACATTATTTACGGATCAGACGAAGAAGAAGCACTTGCAGCAGTGAGGAGTTTGTTCCTAAAGGGCGAGGATATGGATTGCTATATTATTCTCGAGGAGGAGGGGGAGGAAGGCTCTTCCATACAGACTATAAGCAAGGGGACATATCTCAAGAATTGGTCTATCAAGACCACCAAATCCCGACGAGCCTCGGGGTACCAAGGCTAAAACAAGCATTATTGATTGTTTTATTCACTAAATAATTTTCCTCTTCCTGCATTTTTCAATTTCTGCAATAAGATCTTCAATGTTCAAAACAGTTATTCAATTCATCAAGGCATCTTCTAAATTTCTCTTACCAATCCGATATTTATTGTTATTTTTTTCTCTCATTACTTTATTTATACACCATTACGATTACTTGTCTTGATGAAGCAACGACTGTGACATGCAATGAGACAACGCAGCAAACAGATATTGATTCAGACGAAGACGACATACCTGATGAGATTGTCAAAGAAGTTGAGAACTTTGAGAACAGACCTAAGTCCAGCCTGGACGAGACCAAAGTTATCAACCTAGGAGATTCAGAAAACGTCAAGGAGACTCGCATCAGCATTCATTTGTCACCATCAGAAAAGAAAGAATACACAGAGTTTCTAAAAGAGTATGAGGATGTATTTGCATGGTCGTATGATGACATGACTGGTCAAAGTACGTCTATTGTGGCTCACAAACTGCCAATCCAACGTGTCCACCGGTGAAACAAAAGCTCAGAAAGTTCAAACCCGACATGAGTTTGAAAATCAAAAAAGAAGTTACCAAGCAGATCAACGCCAAAGTTCTCCAGGTAGTGGAGAGTACCCGACATGGTTAACCAACATTGTACCTGTGTCGAAGAAGGACGGGAAAGTCATAGTTTGCGTCGACTACCGGGATCTCAACGGGCCAGTCCGAAAGACGACTTCCCCTTACCAAATATACACATTCTGATTGACAACTGCGCCAAGCATGAATTGCAGTCCTTCGTGGATTGCTTCGCTGGTTATCACCAGATTTGGATGGATGAGGAAGATGCTGATAAAACATCGTTCATCACGTCGTGGGGAGTGTATTGTTTCAAGATGATGCCATTCGACTTAAAGAATGCAAGGGCCACCTACATGAGGGCCATGACCACCATGTTCCATGACATGATTCACAAGAAGATCGAGGTGTACGTGGATGATGTCATTATCAAATCAAAGAAAGCTGCTGATCACATGGAGAATTTGGGGAAGTTCTTCAATAGATTGCGAAAATACAATCTGAAACTAAACCCCGCGAAGTGTGCATTCGAGGTTCCTGCTGGGAAGTTGTTGGGGTTTATTGTAAGCCGTCAGGGAATAGAATTGGATCTGTCAAAATTCAAAGCCATTCAAGAACTACCACCACCAAGGAACAAGAAAGATGTGATGAGTTTCTTGGGGAGGCTTAATTACATCACCCGATTTATAGCATAGTGTACAGTCATCTGTGAGCCAATCTTTAAGATGCTGAAGAAGGACGCTGCGACCAAGTGGTCCGTCGATTGTCAAAAGGCTTTCGACAAAATCAAGGAATATTTGTCAACAACGCCAGTCCTAGTACCGCCCGAGCCAGGCAGACCTCTGTTACTCTATCTTGCCATGTTAGATGGAGCTTTCGGTTGCGTTCTGGGACACCACAATGTAATGGGAAGGAAGGAACAAGCTATTTATTACCTCGACAAGAAGTTCACTCCATATGAGGCCCCGTATTCTCTATTAGAGTGTACCTATTGTGCTCTAACTTGGGTCGCCCAAAAGCTGAGGCATTACTTCTGTGCCTACACAACATATCTCATATCAAGGATGGATCCATTAAAATACATCTTTCAGAAGCCCATGCCCACTGGCAAGCTAGCCAAGTGAAAAATCCTGCTGAGCGAATTTGACATTGTTTACATGACTCAGAAGTCAGTTAAAGGACAAGCTATGGCAGACCATCTTGCTGAGAATCCCGTAGACGGAGAATACGAACCCCTGAAAACATATTTTCCTGATGAAGAGGTATCATTCATAGGAGGAGATATTGCAGAAGCCTATGATGGTTGGAGGGTGTTCTTTGATGGAGCAGCAAACTTCAAGGGAGTCGGTATCAGAGAAGTCCTAGTATCAGAGACCGGTTAGCATTATCCGATATCCGCCAAACTCATGTTCCCTTGTACCAACAATATGGCCGAATATGAAGCCTACATCTTAGGGCTCAATATGGCCATTGACATGAACGTCCAGGAGTTGTTAGTGATCGGTGATTCAGACTTATTGGTACATCAGGTACAAGGAGAATGGGCAACTAAGAATTCCAAGATACTGCCGTACCTGCACCACGTACATGAATTAAGAAAGAGGTTCACAAAGATAGAGTTCCGACACGTCCCCAGAATCCATAATGAGTTTGACAACGCATTGGCCACTTTATCCTCAATGATCCAGCATCCAGACAAGAATTTCATTGACCCTATTCCTGTAGAGATCCATAATCAGCCAGCTTACTATGCCCATTTTGAAAAAGAAGCAGACGAAAATCCTTGGTTTCATGACATTGATGAGTACTTGGAAAAAGGAGAATACCCCGAGCTTGCAAATTCCACTCAGAAACGCACACTTCGGAGGTCCAACAATTTCTTTCATAGTGGAGGACTCCCGATTTGGGGTTAAGGTGTGTTGACGCAAAAGAAACATCAAAATTGTTGGAAGAAATTCATGCTGGGACCTGTGGCCCACATATGAACGGTTTTGTTCTAGAAAAGAAGATACTCCGAGCTGGTTAATTTTGGATGACTATGGAAACGGACTGCATCTAGTATGTTCGGAAGTGTCACCGCTGCCAGATACATGGGGATGTGATAAAGGTGCCTCCAAGTGAGCTCAATGCAACCAACTCAACATGGTCGTTCGCCGCTTGGGGTATGGACGTTATTGGACCAATCCAGCATGCCACCTCCAATAGCCACAGGTTCATTCTGGTCTCTATTGACTACTTCACTAAATAGGTCGAAGCAGCCTCCTACAAAGCAGTTACTAAGAAAGTCGTGACCGACTTTGTCCGCGATCGCATTGTATGTAACGACCCGGACGGTCGTTACATAGAACTTGCATTAAAAATTACTGTTATTGACTTGTCATAGGTTGATAATACTGTTCTTGATGTGTTAGCGTTGGTAGGCTCGAAATCAGAATGGTTGTGGTGAGAATTTAGTCGCTTAGTCTTTAAAAATAACCTTAAAGTTGGAAAAGTCAACTTAGAGTTGACTTATTGGTAAACGACCTCGGAATATAGATTTTATGGCTCGGATAGCTATGTTAGGTGATTTGGGACTTAGGAGTGTGTTCAGAATATTTATGTGATGTCCGGTGTAGAATTAGGCTTGAATTGGCGAAAGTTAGTTTTTGGTGATTTCCGGTCGGCAGTGGAAAATAGGCTATCGGGGTCGGAGTGGAATTCCAACAGTTAGAACAGGTTTGTAATGTCATTTTGTATATGTCTGCAAAACTTCAGGTCAATCGGAGTTGTTTTGGATAGTTTCGGCATCGTTGGAGGATTTTAGAAATTTCAAAGTTCTTAGGCGTGAATTCGATGTGCTTTTTGTGTTTTGATGTTACTTTTAGTGTTTCAGGAGTGCAACCAAGTTTGAATGATCATATATGATATGTTAGTATATTTGGTTAGGGTCCCGAGGGGCTCGGGATTTATTTCGGGTAATTAACGGAAGTTTTAAAGTTGGTAAAATGCAGCTTCAGCTGCTGGTGCTAGTGTAACCGCACCTGCGAAAGTGTGACCGCAGGTGTGGGCCCGCAGGAGCGAGCAAAGCTCCGCAGATGTGGATTAAGGGAGGATCAGTAGAGGATCGCAGGTGCGGAAGGAGGATCTCACCTGCGAAGTCGCAGGTGCGAAGAAGAAGTCGCAGGTGCAGGTCCGCAGGTGCGCTTAAGTGGCCGCAGGTGCGGAACCACTGTTCAGAAAGTATAAAAACCTGCCTTCGCAATTTTAACCCTCTTTTCACCATTGTTGTATGGGTTCCGAGGTTTTTTAAGGATTTTGAAGAGGGAAACAGTGGTTCATCATTGAGGTAAGGTTTTTGGACTTAATAACTCGATTATAGGTGATTAAGGAACATAATATCAGTGTTTAATTCATGAAAATCAGTAGAAAAAGGTGGAGTTAAGGATTTAGATTTTGAGACCTTTAGGGGTCGATTTGAGGGGTCAAACAAACTCTGATTTTAGTGTTCTTTATATGTACGGACTCGTGAGATGATGAAGAACAATTTTGTATAAAATTTCTGAGTTTCGGGACGCGGGCCTGGGGGTCGGGTTTTGACCAATTTCGGGTTTTTGAGCTAAATTGGATATTTTTCGATTGGAATTTATTCCTTAAGCATAAATTGATGATAAGAATCTGAACTTGGTAGATTTGGAGCACTCAGAGGCTGAATTTAGAGACAAAGGCACTGCAGAATAGTATTTTAACCGGTTTTGAGGTAAGTAACGTTTCCAAACTTGGTTATGAGGTTTCGAAACCCCGAGCTAAATGATTTATGACTATTGTTGAGGTGACACACATGCCAAGTGATGGGCGTGCGGGCGTGCACCGAGTATTTGTGGCCTGGCTTATCCCATGGCACCGCTTAGTGATTATTCCCTGATGATATTTGTGCTTCTGTTAATGTGGTAATTGTGAACCTGTTAGAAATCATGTTAAGTATAAATGCTAGGCTTCATGCCGAAAATACTGAGACCCGAGTGGTCGTATATTACTGTCTCATTTCGTGATTATTTGATTCCATATACTCAGTCCTGTTATAGCATACCACTTCATATCTCAGTCTGAGTATTGTTAATTATATGCATACTTATCATTGTGTCGGGCTGATGGAGGCATATGTGATCCATGTGAGTGAGACTGAATAGTAATGACTGAGTGAGGCCGAGAGCCTGTTATTGAGACAGTTATGAGGTTGGACTGCAAACTGCAGCGATATTAAATGATGCCTTTGTTGGCTTGATATGGCACTTGGGCCACTAGGGCCCCTTCGGAGTCTTTACACCCCCAGTGAGCGCATTGATGATGAGGGATGGATTTTCCCTGGGCATGGATCTTGTCCGAAGCTGATGTTATGTGAGGGATGGATCTTCCCTGGGCATGGATCGTGTCCGAAGTGGATGTTATGTAAGGTATGGATCGTCCCTAAACATGGATCTTGTCCGAGTGTTGTATCCCGGAGATGGATTTTCTCCGTGGGGATGGATTGGCCTATTTTCTCAGTATGGAGTGACTATGGTCACCAATGATTATGTAAATTTCGGGATGGACTTTTCCCTGGGCCTGAGAGCCATATACGGTACTGAGTGAACTGTTGTGTGAGGGTTGTGAGCACTATGTGCATTTTCACACAGTGACATGTGGGCATGTAGAACATATGGAGGTATATCTAGTATATTCTGTTGTTATTTTCTGATAAACTGTGAACGTGCCTAAATTTTGTACACTGATGATTTAATTATTGAGGTTTAGTCCGTCACTACCTCTCAGCCCATAGTTTGGGTTCGTTACTTCTGAGTTGGTGTACTCACGTTACCCCTACACCTTGTTTGCAGATCCAGGTACACCGGTACCCAGTAGTAGATATTGAGCAGCGGTCAGAGTTTTCATTGGAGTTGTCGAGGTAGCAGCTGGCGATTGCGACCTCGTCTTATCTTCCTTATTCCACCTGTTGCACTTATTTTGAGACTATGTTATCTATTTCTTCATTCTTTAATTTTTTTATATATAGCAGCTCATGACTAAGTGACACCGGATCCGGGGTTGGAGATTTTAAATTTTTGCTTTCCAAATATTGTTTTTTTTTAAACTTCAGACTCTTAGTATTATTAATAAATTCGTTTAAAAATCGCATTTTTACGGGAAATTGAATTTAGCTTAGTTAAAAAGGGCGTCTTGCCTGGTTCCATGACAGGCGCCATCACGACTCCGAAATTGGGTCGTGACATTGTCGGTTCGGAGTTCCCGAGTCAATCATCACCGACAATGATTCTAATCTCAACAGTGACTTGATGAAAGCTATGTGTGAAACTCTCAAGATCAAACACAAAATTTCCACAGCATACAGACCTCAGATGAATGGAGCCGTAGAGGCCCTAACAAAAACATCAAGAAGATACTAAGGAAGATGATAGAAAGGCACAATCAGTGGCATGAAAAGTTATCATTCGCTTTATTAGGATACCACACCACTGTCCGCACATCAACATGGGCAACTCCCTATATGCTAGTTTATGGTACAGAGGCTGTTATTCCTGCCGAAGTGGAGATTCCATCTCTAAGAATTATACAGGAAGTTGAGCTCAAACGATACAAAGTGGGTAAGGAGCCGTTATGAGAAACTAGCCCTCATAGACGGGAAGAGAATGAATGCAGTATGTCATGGTCAACTATATCAGAACAGAATGGCCAGGGCATTCAACAAGAAAGTCAAGTCGAGATGATTCACACCAGGGCAGCTGGTGTTAAAGAAAATCTTTCCGCATCAAGATGAAGCCAAGGGGAAGTTCTCTCCCAACTGGCAAGGTCCGTACATGGTTCGTAGAGTGCTGATAGGAGGAGCACTCATACTTGCAGAATGGATGGAGAAGTTTTGCTGAAACCGATCAATTCAGATGCAGTCAAGCGCTACTATGTGTAATCTTTATGCTTTCTTAGTGATGTAAATTGAACTACGCCTGACTTGATTCCCGTTTAAGAGGGGATACGTAGGCAGCCCTATGGGTTCGGTCACAATTCAATAAAAATCTATTTTTCCCTACAATTGGAAACTGGGGCAGAATTTTGAGGAGGACCCTCAAAATTCTGAAGCGAGCAGCAGTCCACAAGCATTCACCCAGCCAACTAGGGCAGAATTTTGAGGAGGACCCTCAAAATTCTGAAGCAAGTTCAGCCAATCGCCGTACGAGCAGTAGTCAGAGGCGTCCACCCAGCAAACTGGGGCAGAATTTTGAGGAGGTCCCTCAAAATTCCGTAGCAGGATAGGTTGCAATGTCTCGAGCCGTGTCATGTCATCGGTTCATCTAAAACTATTTTAGATTATATTATACTTTTACAAAATCATGCTTATTTATTTTTTCTGAAGCAACTTGTTTAGCGAACGTACCCCAATGATACAGACAGTATCATCATGATCAAGCAAACGAGCCAAGTAGAGCCAGCGGGAATGCGAACTAACCTTTTCCTTTACAAAACTCACGATCTTTTTGGATGTAGGCACACAATTGCAAAAGCCCCAAAACATATTATTCGCTCAAAGGACAGACATCGTTCCTCAAACTCGTCTCACATGCCAACATTTATTATCAGCACAAATGGTGCTTCTATTTCACAATGCTCTACCGCAATTTAACACCAGCTAAGAATTTCTGTTGTCCTTCCTTAATCTTGCATAAGGCTACCATTCTGCCTTCCGAGGTTAAACGCTACCTCCATCTGCATTCGCATCTTGCATAAGGCTACCTTTCTGCCTTCCGAGGTTAAACACTACCTCCATCTGCATTCGCATCTTGCGTAAGGCTACCTTTATGCCTTCCGAGGTTAAACTCTACCTCCATCTGCATTCGCATCTTGCGTAAGGCTACCTTTATGCCTTCCGAGGTTAAACTCTACCTCCATCTGCATTCGCATCTTGCATAAGGCTACCTTTCTGCCTTTCGAGGTTAAACACTACCTCCATCTGCATTCGCATCTTGTATAAGGCTACCATTCTGCCTTCCGAGGTTAAACGCTACCTCCATCTGCATTCGCATATTGCATAAGGATACCTTTCTTCCTTCCGAGGCTAAACGCTGCCTCCCATTTACTTCTCAAAAGCAACCAATGCCTCTAGCATTATTTACTGCGCTTTCCTTTTGGGCTAAGATCTGCCCCTTTAATTTGCAAGACTAAGCTCTGTCTTGTCAACATATACTATTGCATCTTCATGGGCTGAAATATCGCCAACTTATCCAAAGGCATCATCGTTCGGAGGCACTATCTTCATGGCCCGAGAACACCATGTCATGGCCTGAGGATCTCCTTAATCAGTTTGCAGATCATTATTTAAAGGCATCATGATTCGGAGGCACCATCTTCATGGCTCGAGAACATCATTTCATGGCCTTCGAATCCTGCATCAAGAAATTCATGGCCCAAGACATCATGGTCTAAAGGCGTCATCCTTAACCGTCCAAAGACAATATTCATAGTCCAACGTGAATTTGCATCATGTTTAAATTACACACGATATGCTTGTATTACTCATTTGCAGGTAACCCATCAAGCAACAACTGTCCCAGCAGGAGCGATCCCGCTCCAGTTCTCCTAACTACCCCGTAAGCCGTTCATTTAATCAGTCCTATATGTTGCGTCCGTTCTTGTAAAAAGCTCCATCAGTGTGCTTCGCCGATGACTCCTGAACTACATACAGCCTGATTCCTGTAAAACTAGGGATATGTAGGCAACTCAGAAACCAGGGTGCGGCCTAAACCTCTTCAAACCGCTTCGCTCGATCAAAATTGGCCATCATGTCTTTACCTCACAACTCTTTCATCCTTCCCGGATAAAGAGAGGCAGCTGTTGATACCCAATTTTTCCTCAAACTATTTTAAAATTTGCATATATACCTTCAAA
>ML317367.1:8335-19343 GCA_005239505.1 Nicotiana paniculata
TGGGGCAGAAAAATTTTGTTCGTTTTGTTCGTCTTTAATGGCTTTTCAGGCCCCGCCGTAGAGCACATGTGACGGTTAAAAACTTGCGGTTTCAGTGTCTCATCAGAAGAAAGAAGTCTTTCGACCACAAGATGGTTGGTGTTAGCATTGACAATGTGTCAGCAACCCAGGTTCTCAAAATTCATCTTCTCAAATTCTGATCCAGAAAGCAAGCAATTGAGTTTGAGTCATAATCTTTTCTTCAAAGAGTATCAAGATCCAATCTAAGGTCGACTCAAGAGAGCAAGTCAAAAATCAAGATTGAACTCCATAAGGCACCTAGATAGGAATGTTGTAACTCTTAGTTTGCAGACATATGTAGTTCTCTTCTCTTTTCCTTTAATGTAAGCAGCAACTAACAGTAACAACAACAGCAACAACAACAACAACAACAACAACAGTTTTAAATCCAGTGTCCGGTATTCCCAGTTACCAACCTTTTGCCAGAACTACAGTGACATGATTCCTTTATAGCCAAGGATATGTAGGCAACCTCGGAAGCAAGGTTCGGTCAGATTTTTCAAATTGCTTCCATTGGAGTGATATGTGAGCAAAAATTAGCTATGGCATTCACTTTTCTTTGCACGAAAACACTTCATGTTCTCGAGCAAAGAGGGGCAGCTGTGAATACCTAATTTTTGCACCATTTAAATGCTCCTAAAGTTGTTAGTGTCAATTTTTCTTCAATCGTTATTTTTCCTATATTTTTGTGCATTTTTAATTGAATTTCTTGTCATAAAAATACCAAAAACAATTTTCTATACTTTTCTCTTTGTGTGTGCACTTTTAATTGACTAATTATTTGATAACTTAATTGATTTCCCATATAATTAATTCAATTGTTAGGTAATTTATTTTATTAGGTTTATTTTACTAGTTGGTATTTAGGTTAATTAGATTTTAGTTTAATAAGATAGGATTCAAGGAAAATGGTTAAAATCGAAATGATTTAAGTGGCCAAAAGTGAAATGGCTAATCCATAAAAGGGTTGCCAGGGGAGGGGCAAAAACGACGTAGTTTGATCACAAAACTACGTCGTTTGGTTAAATGATCAAGATCAAATCCTGGCCACCTATTTTCTTTGATCCAATGGTTTAGAATTGGTGTCATGTGAGGTATAAAAGTTTGGAAATCTGATCTTTTGGCCTCATTTCCATAAAAACCCTAGACCCCTCTCTCTTCACTCTCTCTTCTCTCTCACCCTCTCTCAAGGCCGCCGCCTCTCTCCATGGCAGCACCACCACCGGCCGCCGTCCAAACACCAAAACTTCACCCCCACTCGTCTCAACCCCCTCTCCATGAATCCGAACCCCAAATCCCCATAGCCCCTCTCAATCTCCATAGATCTACCTAAATCCGAAACCCTAACATTCTCTTCTTTTTGAAATTCGTCAAGGTTGAACCACCTTCACCCCACAACACATACATCAACGGATAGAGTTCTTCAAGACCTACCAATTGATGTCAATTTCGCCCCAAAAATCCGGCGACTACCCCACTGCCGCCGGCCAGCCACCTCTAGCGGCCACCCCACTGCCCGACCTCCATTGTTACACCATCGTCGCACCAAGTTCTATCTATTTCAGCATATTCAACCCAAAGACACCCGTTTCCTTTTGGCACGACGCTGAGTTCAATAAAATTAGTGTCTGTCGGAATGAAACGAGCATTTCAAGGTTGGACAGCAGCCAATTGGCATCCTCAAGTTCATCTCGTTGCTTGATTCGTGGTCGAATTCCCTCGATTGGTATAAACCTCATATCTTTTCTTTTATCTTTCTGATGTTTCGCTTTTGTGTTTAGTATTAGGTTTACAGGTTTAATTTTATTAATGTTACTGCTATGTATGTACAGTTGGTTATTAGTCATAAATTACTTTGGTTCTTCGACCTAGCTGGTCGACTATTTGGTGTGTGAATGTGAATCTCAGTTGTTCGATCTAGCCGGTCGAGTAGTTCGTTGTTGTCTATTAATTCTGATTTTTTGTGTGTTGTTCTTCGACCTAGTCGGTTGATAATTAAGTCTTTATGTTGATTTCACGAAAAACCAAAAAGATTAGTTGAATTGTTTATATAGTTAGTCGTGTATTTAGTTGTTATTAATCGTAATAGTTTAGTGATGTTCGTTTAATTTCTGTTTCTGGCTTTAACTTGTGAAATTTAGTTGTTGTTCCATGTTAGTTTGCACAAATCGAACTCATTCTAATCTAGTTTGTCTGAATACTTAGTTCGATTACATTTTGAGTCTTGTTTCTACTATGTTAGTTCATATTTGGTTGGAGTTTGAGTGTAGAAGTTGAATTTCAGTCATGTGTAGATAAAAGTTGAATAGTTGAGTTTAAAGTACATGGTTGTTGGGTATTTTACTGTTTAAACATGTTGCTCTGTTTTTCTGTCAAGATTTGGTGAAAATGGGACTGTTTTGGCACACAAAGTTAGTCCTTTTGGACAGATTTTTGGTGAACTAAAATCTGTCCGACATGACTTATTTTTCCTACTTAAAGAGAGCATTTTTCAGACTTAAGGGGGGAGGGGGATCACACAATTGCTTAACATCTTTACACACTAAAAAAAAAAATATAACTTTGAGAGTAAAAATCAGCAGCTAAACATATCCAATAGCAAGCTGAAAATTCTGAGATTGGTGAGCGTTTCTTAGAGTGCAAAACTTGTAAGAAATAGAGGGATTCTAGTCAGCTTTTGGGGGAAATAGCTACTAGTTTCAAGCTTTGTACCGCTAGGATATTTCTGGTTGATCCTCTTGGGTTTGAAATCTACCGTTTGTTGCTATTTTTGCTGCTTCGTTGTTGCCGTTCTGCTGTCCACCTTTTGATTTTGGAAATAGCTGACTTTGTTGTGTTTTTTCTTCTTTCTTCTGTCCAGGTAACTTTCTGACCATGTAAACTCCTAAAATCAAGTTGGAATGAAAGCAGTGATGCCTGGAAATATAGTAGATTCATTTGTCTATTGTATTTCATTTTTACATGCTCTTGTGTGTCGGATAATGTTATGACAGTATGTTAGCTAATTAAACTGGGTCAAGCATTTTTAATCTTATGCCAAAGTTTAGGATATAATTCTGCTTGGCCCTTAGTTGTGTGGTTGTGTGAAAGGAGTATGTGTTAAATTTTGAACCCATGTGGTTTCATGTTTGTTCCTCTGTTTGTTGCCAAGCTAAACTTTTTTTTCTTCTTCTTTTCATTGGCCACTGTTTGGTCATAGTTATGATTTTATTTTAAAGCTAAGTGGTCTCATTTTCAGTAGTCTTGTTTAGACATTCACAAATGGAGTTTCAGTTAAGGTTGAATGAATATGGTGAATATAGGTTCTTCATTTTTTTTAATAAAAGAGGTTATTTTCACATATAATTTGTTATGGCCATTTGTTCTAAAAATAGAGTGTGACACTACCAATGTGCTTGTCTTCTTGATTGAGCATGAAATGGACTAAATTTCTTGATTCATATGAGAGTCTCTCTATTACCATGATTTAGCATGTTAAAATTCAAAGGATATTTTATATAAGTTGTTACAAAGATTATTTGCTAGCTTCAGTTGGCCATTTGGTTATTAGAGTTGGACCACATAAGTTGAACATCATATGCAAGTTAATAAATATTTTAGTTGGCCTGTTTTTTTAATAAATTCCAGCAACCCAAAAGCTCTAGAATTCATAAGATGACCCATTTCTCTTTTAACAAGAATTTAACTCATTTCTTTAAAATAGATAGAGTTGTTCCAACATTTATTTGCATAATTTTCCCAACGATAAGTCTAGAGAAATAAAGATTTTTCGTTACTAATTAAATTAACTCATTTCCTTCTAACTAATTTAAACGCTAGGCAATTAGTAGGAGAGCTTTGACTTCACGGAATCGCTTGCGTAGCGTGATGCTTAACATTCAATAAATTAGTTAAATAATCTCATATCATACCTATTATTTTAGTTAATCCTTTGCTAAAATTGCGGATTCGCTTGCGTAGCGCAATAATTGACTTTTAATAATTTTCAAAAAAAAAATAATTTTCTCAAATGTAGTAATTTCTCAAAAGTACTACAAATAATTGATTGTCATGATTTCGGATTCGCTTGCGAGGCGCAATTATGATAAGTTAATTAATTTCGTTATTCGATCATGCATTCGCTTGCGTAGCGTGGTTATGACAACGTAATATTATCCAAATCATTTTGTTTAATAATTCTAATAATCAAGAGATAAAAGTGGGCAAGTAAAACATAGAAACTAATAAAGCACAGTTTATTCAGAATTAATTCAAGCCGAGTTTAAGTCAATAAAGCGACTGTGCTAGAACCACAGGACTAGGGGAATACCTTACACCTTCTCCCCGGTCAACAGAATTCCTTACCCGAACTTTATTTTCGCAGACCGATAAAAATAGAGTCAAACCTTCTTTTGACTAGGGATTCAAATAAATGGTGACTTGGAACACCGAAAAATCAATTTCAAGTGGAGACCCTGTAAATAAAATAATCCCTACTCAAATTTGTCACTTTAATTGGAAAAACTCTTTAACCCACAATCCATAATAACATACATCTTTTTGGGGTTAAAAAAGGAGGTGTGACAATTTAGACAAATGGCAATACTCAGTACAAGTACTGAGAATTGGCATAGAGACATTTTGAACTTATCAACATTTTTGACAGTTATAGTCACAAGTTATTTGGTCAAATTACATAATAAAATTTTCCCTTAATGAAATTATAATCAATTGCGACTTGGAATGTAATAAGTATTGAATTAGTCACATTGCATTTGATTATGTAATATTGAATTACAACTAACTATACAGTACACACTTATTTACAACTAATCTATAATTTATCTACAACTTTCATACATTATTTCTATCCAGTTAAATACAATTACAATATCATACAACTTAAATACAATTATTATATAAATTTTATACAATATGTATTTTGTATATTTTGTATATGATTTGTATATATTTTGTGCATAATTACAACTAATCTACAATTTATCTATAACATTCATACATTATTTCTACCCAGTTAAATACAACTACAATATCATACAACTTAAATACAATTATTATACAAATTTTATACAATATATTTTTTGTATATTTTGTATCTGATTTTTATATATTTTGTGTGTGGTGTGTACTTCTTCCTCTCTAAAATTCCAAGCAAAACTTACTCTCTTAATACAATTTTGATACATATCAACAACTTTATGTAAAATAATAATATTGATACCTTAAATATAAATTTTATACAACGATTCATACATAATACAACTACTTTTTCAACTTTCATACAATATATATATATATATATATATATATATATATATATATATATATATATATATATATATATATATATATATATATATATATATATATATATATATATATATATATATATATATAACTACAAAATAATACAATTTACCTACAATTTTACTACAACTTTATTACAATTTCGTAAGTATATTGTATGTCATGTCTTCTTCTTCTTCTTCTTCTTCTTCTTCTTCTTCTTCTTCTTCTTCTTCTTCTTCTTCTTCTTCTTCTTCTTCTTCTTCTTCTTCGACGACTTTCAATCTGAAATTCAGCCAAAATCAAGTCTAATCTTCACCAAAACACCCTCAAAATTGAGATATAAACTCCAAACAATATTATCAATTGTTTGCAACAACACCCAATCCAAACAAATAATGATTTTTGAAAACCCAAATTCAATTTCAAAGCTTCAAAGCTTTTTAATGGCTGTCAATTGTGGAAACTCTATACAACAAGAAATCCATTGATGAATTACTACAATGTTTTTTCCTTAAATTTAGTAATTCTTTTCAATGTTTGTAATCCACATTTTTGAGTTGTAATATTTGTTATGTGAACTCTAAAATTTATAGTAACCAATTAACTGTGAAAGTTCCACTGCCAGAAATCATATTTTTTTTTATTAAGATCACACTACTGGAAGAAAGCTAGACGATGAGTACACTGAAAAAAGCAGAGAGAGACATGGAGAGAGAGAGAGAGAGAGAGAGTGGACAAATATAAAGGAATAAGGAAATAACTAATATTCTTTATTCAATTCCTAATATAAAGAGATACTCATTTAAAACTTATTTGTATATAATTGATAAATTTTATATGACCATGTAATTAAATTGAAACTTGAGCAGGAAGGGTAATAATGTTTCAAATAATGTATAGGAATGTAAAAATCTCTTTTATGAATGTGTCTCCCTCTCGTCTGGATGGGCATATGTCACTAGAATAGGTAAGGAAGACCTCTTGCATTGATCAGTATCAATAAGAACAGAAACAAAAAGCTAACATAATTCTCCCGGTGATTTTGCTTGAAGAGTTTACAACATAGTCTAATTCTTCTTCAAGTATGCAAACACTTTTGGATCACCAAATCTTATTTTGAGAATTGGTTGGAATGTGTTCCTATCTATTAATAGGACCGCAAGCAATAATATTTTTTCAGCTATTCCGCGCTAATCCAGTCTTTAGGAGAAGCAAACAATGGATGCATATTTATGTCAAATTATTCTCAATCTCCAAAGGTAGAGTTTCTTTCTTTCCTTCTTCTTATTAGCCCTTTTACTCTTGAACTACTTGAACAAGGAGATCAATCGTCTAATTGTATAATAAAGATGAAATTCAGAAACAACCATCAATTATAACCTTCACGTTACTTATAAAGTAATTACAGATAAATTTGTAATGAGCATTAATTGGTAACTTGGAAAAAAATATTAACTACCAATCTCAGTTTATAATAAATTAAAATTAAAAATCTCTGTCTTGTCAGCCTGGCCTTCTATGTAACAGTGACAGTGCTTTTAATATAAATAATAACGTTGATGGCTTGGGAGGAGTCATTTGCAACAGTCATGGCCAATGGATCGTCGGCTTCAAAAAGATCTCTAATGTCATTAGCAACACCCATGCAGAGCTTTTTGCACTGGAAACATGCTTAAGAGTTGCTGTCCGGTTTAAACTCCATCCTCTTGAAATTGAACTGGACTCAACAGAGGTAATTCATCTCTTTAATAGTGATCACCAAGTTTATAATAATATTATCTCTTCATGCAGGTGGTCAATGACACAATTGGGGATCCCATTGCTCAGACATAACTTTCGAGAAGCTAACTCAGTAGCTCATCTTTTGGCAAAAGACGGTACAAAGCTTAGGGATATGAATAAAACAATCATCCATCATGCACTTACTCCAATGATGGAGGCATCATAGAGGGACGATGCAGTTGGAAAATCCTACCATAGACTGACATCGGAAGAATCTTGTACTAAGTTAGCAAGTTTGGGAAACATTAATGCAACCAATAGTTCTAGTGCTTTTGTAACATCTCACAATTTCGATCCCAATGGAATGACTGGGAATGATCTATGTATTACTGCGTAGCTTTTAATAAAATTTTCTGTTTACAACCAAAAAAAAAAAAAAAAAAACTTTGGTCATTATTTCCTTGTTTAACTAGTATATAGATTGGGGGTCATTTGGTAGAGTATATAAGAATATATTAAATATGGTGTATTAGTACCGATGAGATTAGTAATATTAGGATTAGTTATGCCGAGGTTATTTTTTATTTGCTCTTTGGTTTAGTATATTAAAAATAACATACATTCCACATGGGTGTATACATGCTTATCCATGTATTAAAAACCGTGGCATTACTAATGCTATGGCTTGTTATGTATTAGTTACACATAAGATAATACCAAATAAAGTGTCTAACTAATATAACATAAGTTGAAATCACTCTCTATAAGAAAATTAGACAATATCAAGTCATATTTACTTATTGTAGTGATAAGTAATTTGTTATACTTTAAGCTTACAAAATCCATTTTCTTGGGATGATCCCTTTTTATACTCTCAAATAAGAGTGTATGAACCGAATCCAGAAACCACATTAAACCGAAAAGTTAAACCAAACCGATTAAAAAATTTGATTAGGTTTGTTTGATTTGGTTTAGTATTTAGTAAAAAACTCCAAACCAAATTTTCATATAAATATAATTTTTATATATACTTTTAAGACTTTATATAGAATTTTTTTTAAAAAAAGTCTAGAAATATTTGGGATTCTCTTATGGGATGAAATATTTGGGATTATCTTACGGTCATTTTCTTATCAAGTGTTATTGAAATGCGTCAATCTCTTTATTCTTCCATATTCATATGATCTATTAAATTCGTATAAACTTTTTGAATTTAAACTGGTATTTCGATAATTTAAATTAAATAGAAAATAATTTAGGTATCATATAATTTTTTATGTTTAATTATTAAATTTGGTTAACCTTGAAAGTGTGTATCAAGAAAAAATTATTGTGAGACGACAAAAAAATAGCTATTTTATGTTACTAAGAAAATTCTCCCATAAAAATATTTTAATAGATCATATTGTTTATTTTAGTTTTTACTAAACATATATTTACTTATAAAAAAGTTAAGAAAGTGAGATCGAAATAATATTCATATAACAAAAAAATTCGAAAAACTAAAAAATATGATAAAACCGAACCAATTCAAACAAATATAATTAATTTAATTTAATTTTAATAAAATCGGACTAACTCGGTACATATATACCCCTACTCTCAAATACATATAAGACAAAATTATTTTCAGGCGGGGGCCAATTGATAAGTCTCTTCAGCCAAGCGGCTAGCAGAGTTTGTTCTCTCACTTCTCATAAAGCTTAAACAGTATAGAAAGTACAGAACTGAAAAGAAAATATTGAATTTACTGAAAAGGTCTCTATAGTAGCGTTATTTACAGAAATCTAAGAAAGACCCCGGCGTAGCAAGTGGCTAAAACAGGGTCAAAATTGACTTTACACTGCTGGTCAATATCGGAGTTGAAACCGGGTTCCGACCTTCGTGACCGATCAGTTGAAATCTCCTAAATTCCCTCTCAATTCCAAGCAACAGTTTACCAAAAAAAAAGAAAATGTCGCAGCGACGCGATGATTATATCTCAATAGTTGAAGCCATGACTTTGATCGATCAGAAAGTGAATTTCATGGGCGTCGTCCTTGAAACTAGCTTTCCAAGGAAGACCAAGGGCACTGGTAAAAGCTCCTTTAATTTTCAACACTTTCAAGTTGCTTTCGTTGGAAGTCTTTGGCTTTTATTTGTAAAAATTTGAGCTTTTTTTTTTCTCCTTTTTAACAGATTACTTTTGCTTGGTTAAAATCATTGACCAGTCATACCAAAGTCTTGGGCTTTCTGTTAATATTTTCACTGAGACGATAGAGAAACTGCCTCTGGTACTCAATGCTGGTGATATTATTCTGCTTTTTAACGTTAGGGTAACTCTTCCTTTAGTTTTACCTTTGAACTTTATTTTACTATGTTACTAAAAACCTTGACTTATTTATGGTTATTGCACTTTGTGCAGATGAAGGTTCATAATTCCGTTGTTCATGCTGTGTTCAACAAATACTTCTCTTCGTTTGCTTTGTTTGATGGAAAATATAGCACAACCTTCCTTCCCTATCAATGTCATGTGCCTTATCTTCCTAGGGAGCGGGAAGAGAAACTTATACTCGGTTTAAGGAAGTGGTTGGTTGATCACCCTATTATAACAGGTATTCTCCTTTTCTGTTCTAAATGATCCATGAACAATTGATATATTTAGGATCCAACTTTAAAACCTGAAGTCTTTCTAAAATGTATCTTAGTCGGTGTGGAATTATCCGTTTCCATGTAAGGATCAGAGCAACATTCTTACCCTTCTCATGCAGGGAGTGGGATGAGAGAGTGATAACAACAACCATATACCCAGTATAATCCCACATAATTGGGGGGGGGGAGGGGGAGGTGAGAGAGTAATAGATTTCCTTTTATAACCACTTTAATTCAAAGATCTGACTCTTGATATGCTATAATTACCTTAATAGATTTTCAATCTTTGAAAGATATCAGGGAAGGAGACGGCTTCAATTTGGTTTGCAAGGTAATACTAGTACGTGTACTCTTTATTAGCATGGCCTACATTAAATTTACTTTGAAAATCAGTCAAGGAAACGCGTTGCTGTTTTACGTGTATATATGAATTGGTTAGAGGATGAACTGCAAACCCCACTTCCCTTAGAGTCGGTGCCAGTTTGTCTGCCAAGAGACGAATTCATTGAATATTTTCATTGCAAATTTTGATGGCATGTGCAAGATTCTGCGTGTAGTTAGAGAAGATGAGTGGATCCTTCTTATGTGGGATGGAACTGACACTCCACCAGTTGCTATTATTGCAAGGTGAGTGTTATATTCATGCTTTTGATTGACCATCACGTTAGGTTTTCTTTTAGAGGATAGTATTCATTATTTCCTTTTCAAGTGGAGGTACTTTGTTGCACAAGAAGTACTGGTATAGTTGTGAAGTAGATTAGTTTAAATGCTAGCTCCATAACAAATTTTGCCTGCAATTCATATTTGAAGTAAGTGGACCTCTTGAACTAATTGCATATCAGATTAGCCACCCAACACTTGCTCACTAATTTTTGCATTTGATTATGAAAGCTTTGTAAGTGTTTACATAGTTTTACGTGTATATATGAATAGGTTAGAGGATGAACTGCAAACCCCACTTCCTTTAGAGTCGGTGCCAGTTTGTCTGCCAAGAGGCATATTCTGCAAATTGCCACCTCTTGGAACTGTGCTGAGGGTAACTCTGGATTGTGGCAATGAGAAACTTGGAATGAACATGATCAGGACCAATAAATGGGTGAAAATTGATAACCTAAGATGTCAACTTCTTGACTCACTGTGGCATGCTGCCCTCTTGCCGACTACTAGGTTTTGCTATTTGCGCGATGAAGATCACATTGTTTCACAGCGCATGAGGTTTTCTTCTCTGATATTTACATATTTTCTTGTAATTATGCGATATGTGATACAACATAGTGCGTATCTAGAGGGGGGGGGGGGGTTCCGG
>ML317367.1:19386-32434 GCA_005239505.1 Nicotiana paniculata
ATATATATATATATATATATATATATATATATGCACCCAAGCTCAAAGTATCAAGTATCATATGATCTGATGGTTATTGAGTGCACCTCTGTAACTGAGGTTGAGAGTTAAATCTTATCTCTATCTTGTTGTTTTTTCTTTCTTTTTGTAGAATTTGGCGCACCCATGAGAGATGGGCATGTCTGGTGTCACTTCTTGCGTATTAATTAAGTACTTTTTCTTCTTTCTTTGTTTGGTGTATTCTCTCAAAATTTCCAAGTCCGACACATTGAGGAGTATGTATGTATGCATGCATGCATGTATGTGTATGTGTGTGTGTATATATGTATGTATTGGATCGACTCTTCGTAATAGTGCACCCATCTTCTCAGAATCCTGGATCCGCCTCTGTCAGTAAGATAAGCATGTCCTGCATAATCGCTCCGCAACCGGTTCTCTTGTAGCATTGTAACTAATGCCTATTGCATAATCACCGGAACATCTAGTTGCAGCTTGAAGGTGTCATGACAATTTTTTTTATTCTCCATCCAGTGCCGTGTTTTGCATCTCCATAACTACATCTACAAGTCTCATATCTGTAGGGAGTTTGATAAGCGTATCAAATCTAAATGGGGATGGATGCCTCTTTCAGCCTTACCTTGGCCAACTCATGTGACAGGTTTGATTGATGTGCTCATAACAGATCTCCATGTTAGATCTATAATAATATATACCAGCATTCGCCTAATAATACTTTGTTATAATAAATTTTCAGTGACCGACCATTCAGAAGTGCCCTTTGTCTCCTTGATGAGAGCTCTTGTGAATCCCAAGGTATCTGGCTGCTTCATAAAGACATTCATTTCTTCTTTTCCCTTTTTGTCTTTCTAGTACTTTTCCCTTTTTGTCTTTCTAGTATGTGTTAGAACGTTGTATTTAGTCATTCAGTTCTTTTATGTCTTTGATAATACATCTTCATGCCTGGTTGTTGCATTATGAGACTTTATTTGCTATTGACTTATTGCTGAAGGGCTGGAAATGCCCATGAATAGAGATGTCTCATAGGGGCTTGTATCCAGCTGGTTGAGGTATTCCAGTTTGATCAGTTTGGATTTGGCTATGTGTTATCTGTTCGTTGCCATTTGCTTTCAGTGGCTTCTATTATTGTATTTTGTTTGCCACTTTAAGTTTAATTTTTCAAGGCTCAGAATAAGGAGAATGAAAAATCCCTTTTTATTGTCATCAATGCTGGTTAAGTGGGTACTATGTTTATGCTTACACTAGTGATACTTGAAAACAAAAAAGAGAAAGAAGGGGGGGGGGGGGGGGGGGGNGAGGGGAGTCTTATTCCATTTATTTATGTTGTTGTCCAGTAGGTTGATGGTTATAGGATGTGTAGTTTGAGATGATTTTGTAATAGTCATGTGTTGGACCATATACTTGACTTGACATATTCAAAGTTATATCATTGAGCTTCTACCTTGTAGGTGGTCGGTAAATTCCATTGTGTCGTTCGGGTTGTGGCATCATTTCCTTGGATAGTTGAGGATTTTCGCTCTCCTTCTGGCGTTTATAGGATCAGGCTAACCATAGAGGATCCTACTGCCAGAATCCACGCCTATCTATATGCTGAGGATGCGGTACCATTTTTCTTTGTATTCAGTTTTAGTTCCAATTTATGTTGTGAATATCTCAGAATGCTTCATTAGGACTTTTGAATGGTATTATCCTAATGAAAATTGCTTTACGCTAAACTTCATAGCAGCTTATTTTGGTAGATACGTCTTGTATTGTCTTTAATGAGATGGTTGATCAAGTATAGATTGAAATTTTTAGTTGATTTGGCTTTAGTCTACATCAACTTTTCCATTCAATAATATGCAAGGCAGTATATGTTTATTGTGCCCAGGCTGATAATTCTAACTTCCTTTTACTTCATTTACCCAGGAACAGTTCTTTGGTGGCTACCCTTCTCTCGATGTGCTAAAAAGAATGCGGAATTTGTTGCTTGGAATTTCTGAAAGTGATGGTGATAGCGAAAGGAATGAAACTTGCAGAAATCCACCTTGGATAATGTGTTGCTTGAAATCCTATCACATTGATGACAGTGATATCTGGGGAAGCAGGAACTTTCGAATTTTTGCAACCACGTTGAAAATGTAAGCAAGTGAAACTTGTATATTTACAGTGTATATGTAAAGCGCCAAACATGTTGTTGCCATGTGACTAGGAGGTCACGGGTTCAAGCCGTGGAAACAGCCTTTTGCAGAAATGCAGGGTAAGGCTTTGTACACCCTTGTGGTCCAGCCCTTCCCTGGACCCTGCGCATAGCGGGAGCTTAGTGCACCGGGTTATCCTTTTATATAAAGCGCCAAACCTATTTTGTTTTTTTTGTAAATGTGGTGCATGGTGCTGGTTTTTGCAAAACTATGTATCACTTGTAGATGTTAATGTAATGAGAGAGTTTTAAATGCTACTCAGAACTATAATACTAAAACTCATTCCACAACTACCCCATGCACAGTTTTATTATGTAATACTAGTATTATAGTATGTAGCAATAGATTTCGAAATAGATGTGCAAATTTATAGTACTACAACACACCTCTCTGTAACAACCCCTATATAATAGTTATTTACTATAAAAGTTGAGAGATTCTCGAAACCGAATATTATATTATGTTATAATATATGTCCTCTGTAACAACACTTCATTATAGCAGTCAAATTTTTTTGGAACAAACGAGACTGTTATAAATAAATTTGACCGTAAATCATATGCTAATGATAAGAGCAATTCACTTTTTCTTTTAGATGAAAACATTAACCCAAGTGACTAAACGGATTCCATTTATCTACTAAGTAATACTCCAATAAAATTATGCTACTCCACTGTCAGGAAATAGAGTTCAAGATACAATGCATACCTATAATGTTTAGTGTGAATTCGAACCCTTAGTTTTTTGACAGACTACTAATCTATTTAGTAATTACTTAAAAGTTCTTTTTAATAGTATCTCAGTTAAAAGAACAATTTTAGTAGGAAAATAATTTCAATGGTAGGAATGTGTAGTCCAACTTTGCAAAATGAAAAATTACTTAAATAATGTATTTAGTAATATTATCTCGGTTAAAACAACAAATTTAGTAAGAAAATGATTAAAAGTCCAATGATGCATTTCATTCAATATTACTACATTGTAGTAGTTAATTAATATACATTATTACCTTAAATTTAAATATAGCTTTGGCAAGTCTTTAATTGTAATGCTCTTAATGGAAAATCCGAATTTGTGTTTGTATTTTGTTGAAAAAAAATGTATTGCATCCCCTCGAAATAATTAAATTACCAAAAGAACAGATTTTCAAAATTTAGGCTTTTGCTACAAATAGCCTTTTCCTCGACTTATTTTCTCCACTCTCTTCTGTGTTAAAAAACAAATCTCATTTTCCGGGTAAGAAAAATAGACTTTTCCTTGTTTTTCCTTCCGTTTTCTTATTTTCTAATGAATTTCGAGGTTTTCTGTAAAAAAAATTATGTTTTTTCGCGAAAAGAAAAAGACAAATTCTTTGGATGTTAATAGTTTTTTTTAATGCTATTCTTTTAAGCGTTATTTACCAATTCTTATTTTTAGTTTTCTTGATCTATTAAAAGCTTGATAAATCTGCAGTAGTTATAGGGTTTAAGCTAAAACGTGTAGCTTTTGCGATTTTTCTACAGTTGGTTTGAGTGATTCTCTTATAGGAATTCAGTTTGATCTAGGGTTAGATTTTTGCTACTAAGAAATGACAACTTTCATTTGGTTCTCTACTCAGGTCAATTATGGAAAACACATTCAAAACATCAGCATCTCAGACTGACGGAGAAATGAACAGACAGCAGCTCACCGCCGCCGAGGCTGGCGTCACTCCAGCATCTCAGAACACTCACTTGTCCTTCGCTTCTCCGCCGCCCCGTATGTATCCGTCGGCGGAGGGCGCTACCGGTACCGGTGCTCAGGTTGCTCAGAACATGCCGTTATCCTTCACTTCGCCGCCGCCCCGTCCGTACCCGTCGGCGGAGGGCGCTACCGGTATCGGTGCTCAGAACACTCACTTGTCCTTCGCTTCTCCGCCGCCCCGTACGTATACACCGGCGGAGGGCGCTACCGGTAATGGTGCTCAGGTTGCTCAGAACACGCCGTTATCATTCACTTCGCCGCCGCCCCGTCCGTACCCGTCGGCGGAGGGCGCTACCATTATCGGTGCTCAGAACACTCACTTGTCCTTCGCTTCTCCGCCGCCCCGTGCGTATACGCCGGCGGAGGGCGCTACCGGTACCGGTGCTCAGGTTGCTCAGAACACGCCGTTATCATTCACTTCGCCGCCACCCCGTCCGTACCCGTCGGCGGAGGGCGCTACCGTTATCGGTGCTCAGAACACTCACTTGTCCTTCGCTTCTCCGCCGCTCCGTACGTATACGCCGGCGGAGGGCGCTACCGGTACCGGTGCTTCGCTGTCAAATGTGAACGTGAATTCATCCGATAAGATGACAAAGAAGAGAGGACGACCAAGGAAGAACGGCCCAGATGGGATCGCGGTTGGTCTGATGGCAGCTGCTTCGGCATCCGCCGCCGTAACTCCGCCGCAAGGACCGGTTTCTTCTGCGGCTGCGCAGCCTGTATCTGAAGGGGGACCGTCGAAGAAACCCAGAGGCAGACCCCCTGGCTCTTGCAAGAAGCAGCGACGTCGAACTTTTGGTAAATCCCTATATTCTCTCATGTATCCGTACTCCTATTAATAGTTTAGTTTAATGTTCTAATAAAAACATGCACACGTTTCTTAGAATATAGACTAGAATGTTTGTTGGTTGGTTGACCTGTTCTTTTGTTTCCCTGTCCGGTTCAGTCCAACTTTTGTTTTTTATCTCTCTTTTGTCATTTTTTTAGCTGGTATAAAACATATATGGACGTAAAATATTGACTATATAATTATATTATATGTCGATGAGCCCAGTGGGCGAGCTAGAATGCATTCGGTTAATCTAGTAGTTTTGGTTTAAATTTTATATTTATTTTAAATAATTCATTAAATATATATAAATTATTAATTTAGAATTATTAACACAAATTCTGAAATTCTGGATCCGCCTCTAGTGATGACAAAAAAAATATATGTAAAAGAGTTGGGCTATGTCACTGCTTACAATTTACAAAGATATTCTTTATGTCATTTTTCGGATCTCTTAAATGTAAAAATAAATAAAATCTGTTACAAAGAAAATGTAATACTAAAAAGAAATTTGAAAAGAGTGATAAAACTAATAAAATCTATTTTTGCAATCATTTTCTTTCTCTTTTGATCTTTTTTTTTTTTTAAATTCTTGAGAGTGACATGTCACACATTTCCCATACTGCTTTGGTTTATCCAGCATCATTATTTGACGACTTTTGACAGAGAAGTTTCTAATTGCAGGATCGGCAGGTTCTGGCATAACAATTACACCTCATATTATCGTTGCGGAAAAAGGAGAGGTTACTTCGTTAATCTTTTTGTTTTATTTCTTTAATGCCATGAAAGTCATCTAGATCCTTGAATTCAAAATTTCTGCAGTAATTTTTTAGAGTGCTCATTTAAGGGTAGTGAAAAGCTCGTTTAGTGCTGACTGCAGTAAATTTGTTATAATCTTAGCAAAATTTTGTTTATGCATGCACATGCTCTTGTGCGTTATATTATAATTAATTAAAGAACCCAAAAGAGAGTAACTAATCAAAAGAAATAGTAAAAAGAGCCCAAAAGAGTAATTAACTGGTCCTCCAATGGAGAGAATTTTTGTTTTTTTTTTCTCGTGAAAGGACCCAAAAGAGAAACTCTATATGTTCGCAAACCACACTCTTGGAGCTCTAATTAACAGATTTCGGCTAATTTATAGGTGATTTAGTACTTCTTGATCTAAGTCAAACTTTATCCAGAATGAGTATATGTGATGCCTTGTGATACAGGATGATGGACTTCTTTGTAATTACTTTAGTTCTTCCATTATAAGTTTTGAGAGAGATGTATGACATAAATATTTGAATTCTTGCTAGGGCCTTGTATTTCCATATCATAAATTGTTGTGGCGAATTTCAGATAGTTACATTGCATGCATTAGTTATGATTTTACTAGTTTTTATCATCTTTTTTTTTTCAGGACGTAGGACAAAAAATAGTTTCATTTACTCGGCAAGGTTCAAGAACTGTTATCATCATGGCTGCCTATGGTTTTGTATCCAAAGTGGTGCTTATACGAGCTGAGGCGACTGGTGAAACTGTGACACATGAGGTTTTTTTTTTTCCCATTTCGTATTGATTTAAATACCTCAACTAGTTTGATTCATGCTCTGAATTTCTTGTGGATGTGTCTGATACCCCTGATGGCGGTTTTCCTCTTTTTTTCTTTCATCACCAGATGGTTTAGGAAGTTTAGTTCTAGAACTTAATACTTTCCTTTCTGGTTTACCTTCAGAGATGGTTTATGAGTTATTATTCTAAGACTTACAACATTCAGCTACATATATTCTACTTCTGCAATTTCAATACACTTCATATTGATGTTAATCCAAATGTATGGATTCTCAACTCCTTTCCAGTATGCTTATCCTTGAGTACGTATGATGTTTGCCTCTTGTAGGGACAGCTCGATATATTGTCTCTATCTGGTTCCTTCAGGGAATCCATAATTGGCGATGACGATAGCTGGGGGGGTACAATAACCATAGCTGTTGTTAGAGATGGATTGGTGTTAGGTGGTAACGTGATCGGTGATCTGACGGCTGCATCAACAGTCCAGGTTTGCATTCTTTGAAGCCTTTATGAAGTTTCAGGTTTGCAGGAACTTTTGTAGATTAGGATGGGAAGAATTTCATGTATTTTCTCTACATTGTACTTGTTCTTTTCAAGTTCTGAGAATTATTCCTTTTTCACTAATGGAGTATTATTCTTTCTTCTGACAAAGAAAGTAATATTTGCATGTACATCCTGAAAAGGTTATGTTTCTTTGCTGAGTAGTGACTTTTCTGTTGATAAATCGATTTCCTGCTGGATTTCCTATCATATTTTTTACCAAGAGCACTAGAAATAGATTCCCTTGACCTCACTGGATTTTAGGAACTGCACTCAAACTCTCAAAGTAGTAATGCCAAGCGTAACACAGTTCTTTCAAATTTGAACATCCTTGGAAAATTTTTTAGCTTCGCCACTACATATGTTATCACGCAGTTCTCACTAATAATTTGATGGCTTCAGATTATTCTTGGCACTTTTGTGGAGGAGTCGGAAAGAGCCAATAGCCCACCCGCCAATACCCCACCAACCGATGGGACTTTTAGCGAGTCGTTTGGGCGCCGAGGCAGCCCCGTCAATCATGGAGATCCCAACAACGCGAACATGCAAGGCATCTCAAACATGCCTTAGAAGTGAGTGCGTTCTGCTCGTTTCAGATACTGGACATAAATGATGCGTTCTGTATCATTTATCCCTCCCTTTTAATGCTTTCGAAGTTGTTTTATTGATAAAAATATGTTTTGGGACTTAATACTTGATTTTTTAATGTTTAGGTTGCCAACTAATGTTAAAGGAAGCGAAGTAGAAAGATTTTGAACTGAATTTGAAGAAACAGAAGAAGTTCTGCACGGCTTGTTGAAGAGTTTCGTCTATGCAATCTACTTCGGTTTTGTTTTGTTTGAACGTTTTTAGGCTAAGTTTTACATCTAATGTTTTGATGAAACTTTTTGTGTTGGATGATTCTTAAACAGTTCGTTGGTTTTATTTATATAATTAAATATTTTGCAATATTTCATGCCTTAGTTCTCGTTTATACTTGGAAAAGATTTACATGTTTTTGGACAGCTAAGTATCATCACTTCGGGTATTAATTACTAATATTTTATTTGGCCAAGCTTCTTCAGGGTCGAAAGCAATTATTTTTTAAAAAAAAATATTTTTTTTCAAAGTTGAAGTGTTTGGCCAACCTTTTAGAAGAAAATAAAAATACTTTTAAGTAAAAGCAAAAGCAACTTTAGAGAAGCAGAAAAAAATAGCTTCTCTTTAGAAGAACTTTTGAGAAAATACACTTAGAAGTATTTTTTTACAGTTTGGCCAAACACTAAATTCTGCTCGGATGCGTTTTTCAAATTAATTAGTCAAACACAAACTGTTTCTTACCAAAAGTACTTTTGAGAAAAAACACTTTTCAAAATAAGCTGATTTTAGAAACTTGACCAAACAGACTATAAGTTATAGGAGAAATACTAGAATCGGACAACTTTACGGTGTCGTTAATTAGATTTGGCTGATAATTTGGGGATTCATCAGCTTAGGTTGTTTAGCACTGCAATTTCCACCAGCTCTATCTTTACTGTTTATAGAGATTTTTAGACCGACTAACATTATTCTCTGCAAGAGCGATCTTGAACTTATAAGCCAAGTTATATTTGCACACCGCTTATTTTTTTTAGGATTAGAATCGAAGATTATAAGTTCTCGCCGAATATAGAGGTTGAGTGCTATTCTACTAATTCCAAAGGACTGATTTATTTTAATATTGTCATGCAGAAACAAGGACCATAGGAACTTTCTGTCATGATGATAGAATTAGTGCATTTTTCTAAAAATGTTTATTTTTTCCTTTAGGTAACCATAGGACAGGATGTGACTGTCTAGTTCTGTTTAAGTTGTTGTAACATTGTAGTACTATAGATTATTAAGGTACTGCAATCTTGTATTTTGGTCTTCTAAACCTGTTATCTTATCAAAGTCCAGACCCTATCCATATTTTGCTACATAGCGGGAATTGCCATTGGTGCAATGTCACAAGTCTTAGGGTGCTCATAGGTGTAATACTCGTCAAATCTATAAAAGTTTCAAGACACGCTAAATATAGAATTTAATTTATTTTTTATCTTGCCTTGAATGTATAAAAATTATACTTCTATTACGGATTTAAACCCTTGTGATGGACTTTTGAGTTACTTCTCTATTTGCAAATAATTGAATATATAACTAGGAAAATATTAATAAATTTTAATATTATTAATTATTAAAAGTAGGTACTAGTTAAGCCAAAACCAAAAACAAGAAATTAATTTTTGTTACTGTTTAGAGTGAGAAACTCCCACTTCTCTCTAAAATCCATATACCACCCAACTCTTCAGTACTGACCTCCTAGATGTCCCAATATACCAACCAAGACACAACCCCTCCCAAATCACCGGACATAAATCCTCAACTAGCATTAATGGAAACTGAATCCCCTTCCTTCAAGGAAAAATTAATGGCAAACGAACATGAAAAAAATATTTTTATCTTATCCTCACTCCCCCACCAAATTCCTACGGGAACTAACACTACTACTGATAACGAGGTAATTCAATTAGAGACAACATATAACAATAACTATTCTGTCCCAATTATCATAGAAGATAAACAAAGAATCTACTTCTCCCTAATAATTAAATTACAAGGCAAGAAGAGAGACTCAACAAAGACACAACATGCCTCTAACAGGTATAAACGTCAAAATATTCGAAGCCAAATCTGGTAAGTTCTTAACCTCACAAAAACTTGCGTACAGGAACAATAAATTTTCAACTCTTCCATATCTCTGTATAGTTCAGGAGATCACACTGATCTCAATATTAAAACCAAAAACCACTTGAAGAAGAAGATGATGTTTTGGATAATACCACTAACTGCCCTAATAAATCTATTACTAATAAAAATAATCTTAATAATGAAATCTACATGACCCCACTACTAATGGACACCTCGAACCCTACTACCCCAACGCATAAGCCCACCTCCCCTATCCACCTATCCCCTCCCATGCAAAATACTAATAGAGCCCTAATAACCAATAACCTCTCTAATAAAAATCCTAATAAATCAAAACACATCCCTCAATACACGGATAAACCGAATGTTAAGAATAATATTAATTTGCATGCATCCTCTGACAAAAAACAGTTGGCAAACTATCAGATTACCACTCACCAAATGGCCAACTCAAATTCCCCCAAAACCAATCCCCTCCCCTGCCTTTTAAAACAAATACGCGCAAATACAACCCCTAATCATTGAAAACCTAGAAAATGACTCTCTAGTTTCCAAGGGTGATCATCTGCCGGCTATAAAGATTTCTACTACAAAAAATAATACCAAGAATACCAATATTAGTGACAAGGCATTATCGCCTAATTCAACTACAAAGACTCAACCATACATAAATCATGGAAAAAACTCCACTCCCATCAAACCAGATTCCGAATCATCCAAGGATTCTCATTCAACCTCCGTTATCACAAAACCATCAACCTCTATCATGGCTGGAGATGAGACTGGTGGGTCATGCCATTTAGTTCAATATCATGTTGGAGGGGAGGGAAACAATAATTTTTCTACAAAACACACACTATCTGGTTCAACTTATCGCGGAAGGGGTTCAATTAGCAATGAGCAATTATATGAATCAAGTTTGGATAAACAATGCTCGACACCCAATTGCTCCAAACATGACTGCCAACCTCACTCAAACTATGAGGGGGGAATGAAATCTTCCACCTCACTTTGTCCCAATTCAGAATACAACTCCAATGATAGAACTCCCCTTCTTCACACTGGATATTGTAACGAACATCAACCCAATATTCACCACTTGGAATGCACATGCAGACCAATAAAAAACTTCAAATGCTCACAACACACAAAACATACACTTCCAAAGACCACCACAACCTCCAATACACCAAAATCCAGATCAAATGGAACATGTGATGGAGGAAGAGACGGATCATGTCAACTTAATACCACAAAACTCAGACGAGGATTCAAACCTCGACGAAGTAAAACTCTTTCTATTCACGGAGATGCAAGAGCCTAGGCAGATTCTCTTCTGTTCAATGGCACTTTACAAGTGCACAATAGACATAAGGCCTCCGGCGGACACAACGGTTGGACACCATGCAATGATTCCAGTACCTTTTCAGAGGAGGAACCCGATGCATGCATCAAGGGTGAGGGAGAATGGCTACACAACCAAACCTTCAACATGAATAGAGCAATCACCTTCATAATGTGAAATATCCGTGGAGGAAATAATGAAAGTTTTAGGTTAAACTTCAAGGACTTGGTTGACACACACCACCGCAGCATGGTCACTCTTCTTGAGAGCAAGATGGATAACCATCTTCCACTGCTCAACCCTTTGGCTTCTCAGACATGATTGAAATTCCAGCGGAAGGCCAATTATGAGAAATGGTGATCCTGTGGGACCATACAGTGGCCAATGTTCATAGCTTTGTTCGTAGGAGCCAGGAATTAAGTGCTACAATTGAGGTAATTTCAACCCATAAAGATCCTTCAATTGCAGAATTTTATTTTCAGACTCATCGCACAAAAAAGGAAATATGTTGGGTAAATGAGAAAGCCGAAACTGCTTATGTAAGTGTTCCTTGTATTACTATATTTCTCATTTATTTTTCCTTTTATGGATCATATTAACTTATACTATGTTGAAGAATGCTACTTTTTAAAAAATAAAGTTAATTGTGTAGGAAATTTAAAGCCCTACTGTTACTTAGCCTCCCTCACTTCACTATTAATGTCAATGAATTTGATAATCATACAGAAATTTAAGAATGAATAAGCCACTGGGGAGAGAAACACATGGGTGGGGCTTTAACTTGGAAAATTGAGNGGAAAAGCATGATGATATGTAAGGATAGGAACGGCACAGTCTTCTTTCTTTTTTAAGTGCAAAATGGAAAAAACATGATGTATGCAAGGACAGAAATGGCACATTTTTCTTTCTTTGTGGTAATTGTTGTTCATGGCTAAACATTCTTTGGCTTGGATAAGTTCTCTATTGTGCTTGCTCTAAAATCAGCGAACTCAAATCGGAGAATAATTGCTGGGTTCAAACTAGATAGTGTTTAAACTCTATGAATCATTACTGCAGTTTGAAGCTATAAGGATTTGAACCCATGATACGTTCCTGTGGTTCAAAAATTCAAGTCTTTGAATTAACTATGATGATTTCTTCAATAAAATGCAAAATGGTGCTTTTTTTGTTTGTCCGCTTATATAATATCTCAAATAACTTATTTTGGTGCAGAATAATTTTGAAAAAAAGAAACAAGAACTTTCCACTTCTCAAAGTGCATCAACTGAGGTAGGAGACACTAAGTCAGCAAGCCAATTAAGTGAAATGGATATTTGGGTGCAGACTGTTGGTGGAATGAAAAAAGGAAAGGTTGCAGGCCTTGGTTCTTTGGATCGATCTGTAAAAGCACTTAAGCATTCGACATCAACTTTATCAGGAGAAATTGATTAAATCTCAAGTGCATGCTTCCAATGCTGACTTATATGCTCAGTTGCAAGAAGAGCGTTGCAAAAATAAAAAGATGAGAAAATTAGAATTAGACTTATTGAAGAAGTATGTGAATTTCAATGCGTCATCTTCAAATGAGTTATCATCTCAAGAAGACAGTCAAAGATCTGAGAATGAAAGTGACGATGACTCCGATAATGTGAATAAAAGTGGTTCTAACCTTGGTAACGTGAATGAAAGTGACTATAATCATGATTGAGATGTTCATTAGACTATTAAGTTTCACATTAATTGAGACATTTTGATTTTTTATTAAGGATTATATGATATTACATTAACGTTATGAATTATGTTTTTTATTTTTTATAATTATATTAGATTTGTGTTGAATGATTATGATAATATAGTTGAATTGTACGAATATAAGCTAGAATAAATTAAAAAGAACATCTTAAAAATGCATAGATTACTTGCGAATTTTCATGGGAAAATCTTTTCAAACACGTCAATTTTATACGGAAAATTTCCCTGTAAAAAAATTAAATGGTGTTATAAATAGAACTTTATTTAGAGTGAATGTCTATCTTTTACAGAGTTCTACTTTGTGGCTAAGTCATTTTCCCCCTATAAATAGAGGGGTCTTAGCCCATTGTAGATCACCCCAAAATTCAATAAGAATTTTCTCTCTCTTTCTCTGCAATATTGTTCTTGTTCTTTATTGTT
>MDKI01028632.1:0-39536 GCA_005239505.1 Nicotiana paniculata
GTATTAGAATCAAATCCTTAACCAAGAAGGACAAATGTTCTTGAACAATCTATGAGTTACCCCATCAAAATCATCCAATAAGCCTAAGAAACGTATTTTTGTAAATCCTTTCACGCCAGCATGATTCATATGCCGAGTCATTATCAATGAAACGCAAATTTTTGGCACGAAATTCATGAATTTAGAAATAGTAGAGACATCTAAGAAATCCAACATATAGATACTCATCAGAAACACAATATCTCGGCATCCATGACCACCTTTGTCGTCGTCGAACTCTTCACTATGAATACTTACACTGCTTCATTTTCTCTGTGGCATATAAACAATCATAGTTTTACACAGAATTATATCTTTCAGCCATCGAAAAATATTTCAAAACAAAATTCCTTAAGAGTGTTATTTATCTCATGTTTTCAAAATCAGAAATTAGAAAACTGTTAGAAGAAACAGAAAATCTGTAAACGATAAGAAATATTCCGAGTCCACAATTTCCTTGTGTGTCCTTAAGCAATTTTAACCCCCTCACAAGTTTCCAAGGTAATGGATTAAATCCTCCCAGGATGAAACAGAGTAAACCTTCCTGCAACAGTGGCAATACAAACTGCAGGATACTAACGAACTCAAAATACAGAGCAAATCACTCTTGACCCTTATGTTTATTTAAAAAAATAATGCAACAAAGTAGAAAGAGAGGAGATAATTTCAGAATTTTCTTTTAGAAAAATGAGGCCAAGCCTCTAAATTTATAGACAATCAAAGGGTGAGATGAAGAGGTGCAATCCAAAAGGTACCTCTTCCATTTCCCATTCACACCCCTTAATAAAAACGCAACAATAACTTATACCTTCTTCTTGAAATTATGCAAATGCCATTTTTAATACAACATACCAAACAATGAATAAAAAATAATCCCAACATAACTAATCCCATCATAACTTATATTCAAACCAAACAACCCCGTATTAGTTATGCAGGAATAAATAATACAGGGATTAGTTATACATATGGATTAGTTAGACATGTTTTTTTTTTTGAATATTTGTTTTTTTGTATTAAAAATTGATATACATTATATAAATTTTAAAATAAAATACTTATTTACTGATTTTGTCTATAATAGATTGAGAAAAGGAAGAGCCTAGCAGTGAGGCATCAACATCTCCATGCTTGTTCTCCAAAGGGTTTGATACAAGTGAATAGGTAGAAGAAAACTTTTTATGTATAAACTGATAGGGGTAAATTTGTCATTTCAACATTTTATCCATATATTACTAATACATATTTTAGTTATTTCATCTACCTCACAGAAAATAATACACAGATTGATTTATAATTTATACATGTATTATTTACGTAAAATTGTAAAATGACAACCAAACATGATATTAGTTATGCTAAATTTTGTACAAAATACTAATGGCTACCAAACATTGCATAAGCTGTGTTGCCCCCAATACATGGATAACTTTTCTCCTAACCAGCTACCAAACGATCACATAATGTTTGCAGGGGCGGAGCTAGCCCATTGAGTACGGGTTCGACTGAACCCAGTCGTTTTGGTCCATTCCATGTATTTGTCTTTTAAAAATTTATTGAATGTGTACAAATTATTAATATAGAACCCAGTAACTTAAAAGAATTAGAACCCTGAACTCATAAACTTTAAACCCTAGTTCTGCCCGAATGTGTAGGTTAGTGGCCATGCTATATTGCTATTCTATATGCGTCAACCATTTTTATCTGATAGGGTTTTGAAACTAGTATTTCCGTCTTGAATTTAGATGTCAATATATTTGTGACAAGTACTATCTAGCAACGTGTTTCTTGAAGTAAAACTTGAATTTTAAACTAAAACCATATTAAATATATGTATTCGGCAGTTTAGTACTTTCTAAGATTATTGTTGTTTGAAGGTTCTTAAAGTTATCATATTATGCTTTAAATTGCAATATACTAGATTGTTGCACAATTTCATATTATAGTTAGAACGGATCTAACATGAAAATATTTTTCCTCCTTTAACGCACATGTAATCTCAGACAGAATGTTATAGTCATTGAGTTTTATGCCAATTTTATTCATATAAAGATTATTATCCTGTCTTTCATTTTCAATACCTTAATTTTCTGTTTGTAGTTCAGTTTTGCATTTGTGGGTCATGTCAAGGCTTCTAAATAATTCTATAGAACTATTACAGGGCAGAGCTAGAGCATAGTTTATGGGATTCGACCAAATTAAATTCAATAATGTTGGTCCAAATTTTTTATTTGTCTTAAAATATTTACTGAATACACGGGCAGTCTGATTTGCAATGCATTTTGGCGTTCACACAGGGCCGGACACCATGAGGTGTGACGTAGACATCCTACACTAATGCTGCTTTCACGGTTTGAACCCGCAACCTATGGTCACACGGAAATAGCTTAATCGTTGCTCCAAGGCTTCCGTTCAAGAAATCCATTAAATATGCAAAAATTACTAATTTAGAACTCACTCATAAACTTCAAATTTTGACTCCGCTTTTAACAAGAGAATATCTGATTGACTTAAAATCATGGATATGATGATGCCCCAGTTGACATTCACAAATTCTTGAAAGACTTAGTTGCATATTCATATATAGGCATATGAACATATGGGAATGAGACTGGGGACCTCTAAAGCATCTTTTATTTGTTGCTCTGTGTACTTGGGGTGGGGGGTATGTAGGTCCTTAAGAATCGTCTGCATCACTTCTTATGAAATGTATCTTTCTGTCTGCAAAATATATGATGATTTTTTGGACTTTCAAGAATTTTCTGCATGTTAATGCACAAAAGAAACTAGCGAGATGGTTATTATCTATAAAAAGTTTTTGACGTTTCGTTCGTTAGTTGGTTACTATCTAAGTCTATATGTTGAAACCTAAACATTTTAGTATGACTTCTGTTGCAATTGCAAGTTATTACGAAACTATTGACTAGCTGATTAGCTAGCACCGCCACTTGTCAATAACAAGCACGAGGGCGTTTGTATTTGCTTTTAAGCGGGTCGAATCAGCTTTTTTAATTTTTTTTTTTTTAACTTTTTTAATTGTTTGGCAAAGTAAAAAAATACTTACAAAAGTTGAGTAACCTTAACTTATTATTTTTTTGACTTAAAAGTTATTTCGGCTGAAAAATCACTTTTTTTTTATCAACCATGCTGGTGGGATGATTGGAATTCTTCGCTCTTTATTACTGGTGCCAAATTTAGCCCATAAAAATTAAATATAACTTGAGCTAAACACGTCTATTCATTAGCGGATTATTTTGAAGATAACCCAAGTTAACACCATTTAAATGTTTGGCTAATTTGGGTTGTTTATATAGCCAAAATTAACCATTAAAAACTTAATAAACATATAAGAAGACAAGTTTTGGGGTTTGATTTGTTTGATAGTCATTATCTATCTATATTATTATAAAAGCATGAATAATTTATGCTAAAGGTTGAACGACTAAAATATTCCTGAAATATTGATCGATTTTTATGCCTTTAAATATTTGTATAATTTAAGGATCTAATAATAAATTACCTAATAATGAAATTCTTTTTCGATTTAAACTATACATATTGCTGACCCTGCAACGTCAATACTACTTGAATAAGAGAAGCACGTTCATAATTTTTGTTGTTCCTAATTACAATTCTCTATAACAAACAAGGCACGTACATTAAGAAAAAATTAGTACTATGCTCTAAAAACATTTATAACATTTTAAACAAATTGAAAAATTCTTACTATCCTTTAAAGTTAATTTTTATTAGTTCATATAAAGCTAAAACTAAATTATATGATAGATTATGTGTTCCTAAGCATGAGGAGTTATTACATAATAAATTCAGTTAATTTTTAAAATATTAAATAAAAAAATATAATTAAATTATAATATTTTAAAATATAACATCTACTTTTAAATGACAAAAAAAAAAATGAATATAAAGCTGAGTTTATACAAATATTTTATTACATGATAATAAGGTGGTTCTAATAATACAAATGAGATTGTTCTCTTTAATTTATTTATTTTGATTCAGTATGCGTATTTAATTCTTTTACAAATTTCTCAAAGAAAATCGATGTATAAATTTTACATTGTTTCCTAGAATAAGTTCGTTCAAGTCTTCTATATATCGAAGTTTAACAAAATTTTTTTTGATTAATTTATTCAAGTGCCATATATTTTTAATTTATATAAAAATAAAAGGCAAAATATTTAGAATATTATTATTATCGTATTATGCGTGATGATTGGTTAAAAACAGTTTAAGTAAGTGAAACACAATGATTAGATCGGCTCTGTTAGAAAAGCAAAAAATATATTACGATATTCAAATAAAATGTGAAAATCAACTGAAACTTTTCAAACAAATAGGAAGGTTGTATAATATAAGGTATTGATTTTATCTTTGTGTACTGTTCTGAGGATATTGAGTTTATGAATTTAAGTTTTGTTTTACAAATTATCTATCTTTTTCATATTTACCTTATTCTAGATAATATATATTTATTTCTTACAAAATAAATGTTTGTACTATATAAGGTACCGATTTATTGAGGGATACATAGGTTATTTTAGAGTAATTTCTTTTAAATGTATCTATTCTTCATATCCACATCATTCTTGATTATTCTCGATAGTACATGCTTAAATAGGGGAGATATTGTAGTGATCCGGCCGGTCATTCCGTGAGATTAGCTCCGTTTCTCATGTTTCGGCTTTGTCATGTGTTATTTAACCTAATTATGTTGTGTTGGGTCAGTTGGTTCGGGTTTGGAGTGGTCGTGGTGAGAAAAGAGACACTTAGTCTCTTAAGTTGGCCTTATGGTTAGAAAAGTCAACCGAAAGTTGACTATTAGGTAAATGACCTCAGAATGTGGATTTTATAGCACAGATAGATTCCTTAGGTAATTTGAGACTTAGGAGTGTGTTCAGAATGTGGTTTTGATGTCCGGAGTAGAATTAGGCTTGAAATGGCGAAATTGAGTTTTTGACGATTTCCGGTCGGCAGTGAAAAATAGTCTATCGGGGTCTGAATGGAATTCCGGAAGTTGGAACAGGTTTATAGTATCATTTTGGACTTGTGTACAAATTTTCAGGTCAATCAGACGTGTTTTGGATGGTTTCGGCAATTTTGACGAATTTCAGAAGTTTAGAAATCCTTAGGCTTGAATTCAGAGTGAATTAAGTATTCAGATGTTGCTTTATGTGATTCGAAGGGTCGACTAAGATTGAATGATGTTATGGGATGTGATCGTATATTTGGATAAGGTCCCGAGGGCCTCAGATGAGTTTCAGGTGGTTAACAGACTTAGTATTTGGTTGGCAACTGCTGAAATCTGGTATCAACTGTTTCTGGTTTCCTTGTACGCGATCGCAGGAGTCCATTCGCGACCGCGTAGGTTATTTTGGGGAAGAGGTAAGTTTGTTCTACGCGGTCGCAGGGTTAGGGTCGCGATCACGTTGTTTTGTAGAGTTGTGCATCGCGAACACGTGGCTGATGTCGCGTTCGCGTAGAAGGATTTGGAGCGGCAGTGTAATGAAGGAATTACTCTATGCGATCGCGTAGAGTTGGGTGCGCTCGCGTTGTTGTGAGAGGGTGCTATCCGCAATCGCGTGTGTGTTTCTGTGATCGCGTAAGGTTCAAATGCGGGGAGGCTGGTTTGTGCTTCATGATCGCGAGGCTATTTCTGCGATCGCAGTAGAGGCTTATCTGGGCAGAATGTTTAAGTTCAAAATGAGGGTTTAGTCCATATTTTTGAAAACCCATTAGAGAGCTCGGGAGAAGGTGAAATTTGAGGAGGTTTTCAGTGGAGTAATTGGGGTAAGTATTCTTCACTCACATTTGGGGTTAAATTCATGATTTAGTCTTGATTTTCATCATTTAAATTGAGAAATTAGAGTGGAAATTGGGGGATTAGGGCTTGAAGTTCTAGACCTTGATTTGAGGGATTGATGGGCCATTTGTTGTCGAATTTTGGTGTATTTGGTATATATGAACTCGTGAAAGGATTTCAGTTTTGTAATTTTTATCAAATTCCGAGATGTGGGCTCGGGGGTTGGGTTTGGCCAATTTCGGGATTTTTGGTTGAATTTGATAATTTTCGAGTGGGCTTCGTTACTTAGTATATATTAATGATGTGAATCTGATTTTTGATAGATTTGGATCAATCAGAGGCCGAGTCTAGAGTCAAAGGCATTGGGGGCTAGGAGTTTAGCCGGTTTTGAGGTAAGTAACATTTTCAAACTTGGTTCTGAGGGTTTGAAACCCCGAACTATATGCTATATGATTATAATTTAGGTGACACACACGCCAAGTGACGGGCGTGCGGGCATGCACCGAGTGATTTGTGGCCTGATTCATACCATGGCACCGTCTAGTAGCTATTTCAGACTGATATCCGTACTTTTATTGACGTGGTTAATGTGAGCATGCTAGAAATCATGCTAAGTCAAATGATAGGGCTTCACGCCGAAAATATTGAGACTCGAGTGGTCGTATATTGTTGTCTCCTTATGTGTTTAATTGATCTTGTATACTCAATCCTGTCATAGCATATCATTTCATGCCTCACTCTCGGTAATTATTGATTTTATATATTTATCATTGTCTCGGGCTAGTTCATGCATCTGTGAGCCCATGTGAGCGAGGCTGGAGAGTGATGACTGAGTGAGGCCGAGAGCCTGTTATTGAGACAGTTATGAGATCGGACTGCACACCACAACGATACTCTGATCATGCCTTCGTTGGCTTGATATAGCGCTTGGGCCAATAGGAGCCCCTCCAAAGTCTTTATACCCCCAGTGCGCGCATTGATATTGAGGGATGGATCTTTCCTAGACATGGATCTTGTCCGAAGTTGATGATATATGAGGGATGGATCGTCCCTGGACATGGATCTTGTCCGGGTGTTGTATTCCGAAGATGGATCTTCTCCGTGGGGTCTGGATTGGCCTTTTCCTCAGTACTGAGTGACTATAGTCACCGGTGTTTATGCATATTGCAGGATGGATTTTCCCTGGGCCTGAGAGCCATATACAGTACCGAGTGGACTTCTGTATGAGAGTTGTGAGCACTATGTGCATTTCCACACTGTTGATATATTGACATGTAGAGTACTGAGATATACTTGGGTTACTTATCATATTGGTCATATTCTATTTTCATTATCTGTTGAAACTGTGAGCATGTCTAAATTCGGTGTACTATTTTCATTACAATTATTGAGGTTTAGTCCGTCACTATCTCTCAGCCCGTAGTTTGGGTTCGTTACTTTTGAGTTGGTGTACTCACGTTACCCCCTACACCTTGTGTGCAGATCCAAGTACATCGGGACCTGGTAGTGGTTGCTGAGCGGCTGTCAGAGTTCCTTTGGAGGCATCGAGGTAGCAGCTGGCGCACAACCTCGATTATCTCCTTCTCTATCTACTTGTCTTATTTATTTATTCTAGACAACTTTATGTCGGCATTGTATTTTGATGTTCGATGTAGTAGTTCATGACTCGGTGACACTAGACTGGGTTCAGGTTTTCTCTTACTTATGTTTTCAATGATGATTAAACTCTTAAATGCTTTATAAATATGAGAATATTGCTGCAACTATAGTGGATTTTCTGAAAATAGCTGTTAACAAATGAAATGTGTGGCTTGCCTGATTTCACGATAGGCACCATCACGACTGGGTATTTTGGGGTCGTGACAAGTTGGTATTAGATCCCTAGGTTATATAAGTCTTGCGGATCGGTATGGAGACATATGTACTTATCTTCGAGAGGCTACAAAACCCTTAGGAAAAATCTCACATTCTTGAATTCTGTCGTGCGAACCTGTTGATTCCTAAAACTGAACTTCTGTTGTTTTCATTCTCTCACAGATGGTGAGGACTCGCGCTACTGATCAGGGTGAACAGACACCAGCTAGACCAACGAGAGGTCGAGGCCGCGGTCGGGGCCGTGGCAGAGGGAGGGGTGCAACCCGCGCAGTAGCTGGGGCAGTACCTGTGGACCCTCATATTGTTCAGGATCAGGTCCCCACTGTAGATGTTCCAGCGGGACCGGCTCAGGCACCGGCAGTGCCTGTTGTGATCCCGGGTCTTCAGGAGACCCTGGCTCAGATTTTGACTGTGTGCACCAGCCTTGCACATGCAGTCGCTGTTTCTTCTACTGCCGCTACTTCTCAGGCCGGGGGAGGCACTCAGACTCCAGCTGCCCGTACACCTGAGCAGGTTATTCAGGGGCTTCAGACCCCTGAGGAAGTTCCAGTTTAGCCGGTTGCACCAACCCAGGATTTTGTGGTTCCATTTATGGATGACGATGAGCAACGCATGTTGGAGAGATTTAGTAGACTTCAGCCTCCGACTTCCAGTGGTACTGAGGGCGAGGATTCCAGGGCTTCTTAGACAAGTGTCAGAGGATTCTTCGCACAACAGGGATATTGGAGGCCAGTGAGGTCCCATTTACTACCTTCCAGTTCTCAGAAGCTGCACTCGCTTGGTGGGAGGCCTATGAGAGGCGTAGACCTGTTGATGAAACACCTCTTACCTGGCCTCAGTTCTCTATTCTGTTCTGGAGAAGTATATACCGTAGTCCCGCAGGGAGGAGCTGCGCAGGGAGTTCGAGCATTTGCGTCAGAGGGACATGACCGTGACACATTATGAGATGAGGTTCTTCGAGTTGGCTCGTCATGATATTTGGCTAGTTCCCACGGATAGGGAGAGGATCAGGAGGTTCGTTGATGTCCTCACTTATCAGCTTCAGATTTTCCTGACCAGGGAGAGGGTATCTGGTTCTTCTTTTGAGGAGGTGGTTGACATTTCTAGAGAGATTGAGTCGGTTCGTCTCCAGGAGCGAGTCGAGAGGGAGGCCAAGAGGTCTCGAGGGTCTGGTAGTTTTGGTGGTGTTCATTCAGGAGGTCAGTCTCAGCACAACATAGGCCGTTCATTTAGGCCTCCTCAGCCAGTTTCGCCCAGCCTACAGCGGTGCATCATCGGGGCATGGTCCATGCAGCTCTCGTCCGGGCCGTTCCTCATTTAGTGCTCTTCCAGCCCAGAGTTCATCTCGGCCACCATCAGTTCAGGGTTCCTCGACGCATGGTTCTTCTAGTGGTTATTCTGGTTCTAGGGGTTCCCTTCAGTCCCCACCGTCATTTGCTGAGAGGGATTGATTTGAGTGTGGTGATCCAGGTCATATCAAGAGGTTTTGTCCCCGTCTTTCGGGTGGTTCATTCCAGCAGAGGAGACAACCTTCATCTTCAGAACCAGTTACTTCACCACCCGCCCAGGCAACTAGAGGTGGGGGCCAGTCAGCTAGGGGCCGCCCTAGAGGTGGAGGTCAGGCTCGATTTTATGCACTTCCAGCCAGAGAAGATGCTATGACCTCAGATGCAGTGATTACATGTATTGTTTCAGTATGTCACCGAGATGCTTCGGTCTTATTTGATCTAGGTTCCACGTCTTCTTATGTTTCATCATACTTTGCTCATTTTCTGGATATGCCTCGTGAGTCCTTAGTTACATCTGTTCATGTGTCGAACCTTGTGGGCGATACTATTGTTGTGGACCGTGTGTACCGGTCGTGTGTGATATCTATTGGGGGTCTGGAGACCCGAGTGGATCTGTTATTTCTTAGCATGGTTGACTTTGATGTGATATTGGGCATGGATTGGCTATCTTCATGCCACACTTTTCTTGATTGTCACGCTAAGACCGTGACCTTAGCGATGCCAAGACCTCTGAGAGTCGAGTGGAGAGGTTCCATTGAGTGTTTGCCTAGTCAGGTGATTTCAGGCCCAGAGTATGGTAAAAAAAGGTGTTTATCGTATTTGAATTTTGTGAGGGATGTCAGTGTTGAGACACCCACTATTGATTATGTTCCTATGGTCCGTGATTTTCTGGACGTGTTTCCTGCTGACCTGCCAGACATGCCACCTGACAGGGATATTGATTTTGGTATCGATTTGGTGCCGGGCACTCAGCCTATTTCTATTACACCGTATCGTATGGCACCAGCAGAGTTGAAGGAATTGATAGAGCAGCTTCAGGAACTCCTAGATAAGGGGTTAATTTGGCCTAGTGTGTCGCCTTGGGGTGCACCGATGCTATTTGTAAAGAAGAAAGATGGTTACTTGAGGATGTGTATTGACTACAGGCAGTTGAACAAGGTTACAGTCAAGAATAAGTATCCCTTGCCTCGTATTGAAGATTTGTTTGACCAGCTTCAGGGAGCCAGAGTGTTCTCTAAGATTGATTTGAGATTCGGGTATCATCAGCTGAAGATTCGGGATTCTGATATTCCCAAGATAACTTTCAGGACTTGTTATGGTCACTATGAGTTTATGGTGATGTCTTTTGGGCTGATCAATGCCCTAGCAACATTCATGCATTTGATGAACATCGTGTTTCATCCGTACTTGGATTCTTTTGTTATTGTGTTCATTGATGACATCCTGGTACATTCTCGTAGCCAGGAGGAGCACGCTCAGATTTTGAGAGTTGTTTTTACAGAGATTGAGGGAGAATAAGCTTTATGCAAAGTTCTCCAAGTGTTCTGGCTTGGCTTAGTAGCTTTGGGCACGTGGTATCTAGTGAGGGTATTCAGGTTGATCCGAAGAAGATAGAGGCGGTGCAGAGTTGGCCCATACCGTCTTCAACTACAGAGATTAGGAGGTTCCTTAGTTTGGTGGGGTATTACCGTCGCTTTGTGGAGGGGGTTTTCTTATATTGCTTCACCCTTGACCAAATTGAGCCAGAAGGGTGCTCCATTCATGTGGTCGGACGAGTGTGAGGAGAGCTTTTAGAAGCTCAAGACTGCATTGACCTCAACTCCAGTGTTAGTATTGCCATCAGCTTCAGGTTCTTATACTGTATATTGTGATGCCTCAAGGATATGCATAAGTTCTGTTTGATGCAGGAGGGTAGGATGATTTCCTATGCCTCGCGCCAGTTGGAGATTCATGAGAAGAATTACCCAGTGCATGATCTCGAGCTAGCAGCCATTGTTCACGCCTTGAAGATTTGGCGTCATTATTTGTATGGGGTGCATTGTGAGGTTTTCACTGACCACCGTAGTCTGCAGCATCTGTTTAAGCAGAAGTATCCAAATTTGTGTCAGAGGATATGGTTGGAGCTTCTCAAGGACTATGATATCACTATTCTATACCATCCGGGAAAGGCTAATGTAGTGGCCGATGCCTTGAGTCGCAGAGTAGAGATTTTGGGGAGTCTAGCATATCTTCCAACAATAGAGGGACCATTAGAACTTGATGTTCAGGCCTTAGCAGGCCATTTTGTGAGATTGGATCTATCAGAGCCCCATCGGTTATTAGCTCATGTAGCTTCCAGGTCTTCTCTTTCTGACCGGATCAGAGAGCGCCAGTATGATGACCCACACTTGATCGTTCTTCCGGACAGGGCCCGACGAGATGATGCCAGGGACGTAGTTATTGGAGATGATGGGGTCATGAGGATGCAGGGTCGGAGTTTTGTGCCCAATGTGGATGTGCTTCGAGAGTTGATTCTGGCTGAGGCCCATAGCTCTCGGTATTCCATCCATTCGCTACCGCGAAGATGTATCATGATCTGAGACAACATTATTGGTGGAGATGGATGAAGAAGGATATTTTTGGGTTTGTAGCTTGGTGTCTCAACTGCCAGCAAGTCAAGTATGAGCACCAGAGGCCACGTGGGTTGCATCAGAGGTTGGATATTCCGGAGTGGAAGTGGGAGCGAATCACCATGGACTTTGTAGTTGGGCTTCCCTCGGATTTCGAGGAGGTTCGATGGCATATGGTTCATTGTGGATAGGTTGATCAAGTCCGTGCACTTTATTCCTGTTGGTACTACTTATTCTTCAGAGCGGTTAACCGAGATTTATGTCAGGGAGATTGTCCGGTTGCATGGTGTTCCAGTTTCTATCATTTCTGATAGAGGTACCCGGTTCACATCTCAGTTTTGGAGGGCCGTGCAAAGAGAGTTGGGTACTAAGGTCGAGTTGAGCACAATATTTCATCCTCAGACGGACGGGCAGTCAGAGCGCACTATTCAGATTCTGAAGGACATGTTGCGTGCTTGTGTCATTGACTTTAGGGGTTCATGGGACCAGTTTCTGTCACTCGCGGAATTTGCATATAATAATAGCTATCAGTCGAGTATCCAGATGGCTCCGTATGAGGCTTTATATGGTAGGAGGTGCAGATCTCCAGTTGGTTGGTTCGATCCGGGTGAGGCTAGGCTATTAGGAACATACTTGGTACAAGATGTGTTGGATAAGGTGAAGTTGATTCAGGAGAGGCTTCGCACGATGCAGTCTAGGCAGAAGAGTTATGCGGACCGAAAGGTCCGGGATGTGTCTTTCATGGTTGGGGAAAAGGTGCTATTGAAGGTGTCGCACATGAAGAGTTTTATGCGGTTTGGGAAGAGAGGCAAGTTGAGTCCCCGGTTCATTGGGCCTTTTGAGGTGCTTCAGAGGGTTGGAGAAGTGGCTTATAGACTTTCTTTGCCACCCAACTTGTCGAGTGTCCATCCGGTATTCCATGTTTCCATGATTTGGAAGTATACTGGTGACCCGTCTCTTGTATTTGAGTTTAGCTCAGTTCAGCTAGAGGGTGATATGTCTTATGAGGTAGAGCAAGTTGCTATTTTGGGTCGTCAGGTCAGAAGGTTGAGGTCTAAGGATATAGCTTCAGTGAAGGTACAGTGGAGAGGACATCCGGTGGAAGAGGCCACCTGGGAGACCGAGCGGATATTTGGAGTAGATATCCTCACCTATTTGAGACTCCATGTATGTTTCTAGACCCGTTCGAGGATAAACATTTGTTTAAGAGGGGAGAATGTAACGACCCAGCCGGTCGTTCCGTGAGATTAGCCCCGTTTCCCCTGTTTTGGCTTTGTCATGCGTTATTTAACCTAATTATATTGTTTTGGGTCGGTTGGTTCGGATTTGGAGTGGTCGTGATGAGAAAAGAGACACTTAGTCTCTTAAGTTAGTCTTATGGTTAGAAAAGTCAACCGGAAGTTGACTATTAGGCAAACGACCTCAGAATGTGGATTTAATAGCCCAAATAGATTTGTTAGGTGATTTGGGACTTAAGAGTGTGTTCGGAATGTGGTTTTGACCTCCGGAGTAGAATTAGGCTTGAAATGGCGAAATTGAGTTTTTGGCGATTTCCGGTCGGCAATGGAAAATAGGCTATCAGGGTCGAAATGGAATTCCGAAAGTTGGAACAAGTTTATAGTATCATTTTGGACGTGTTTGCGAATTTTCAGGTCAATCGGACGTGTTTTGGGTGGTTTCGGCATCTTTGGCGAATTTCGAAAGTTTAGAAATCCTTAGGCTTGAATTCGGGGTGAATTCGGTATTTGGATGTTGATTTGAGTGAGTCGAAGGCTCGACTAAGTTTGAATGATGTTATGGGATGTGATGGTATGTTTGGATGAGGTCCCGAGGGCCTCGAATGAGTTTCAGATGGTTAACGGACTTAGTATTTGGTTGGCAACTTCCAAAATCTGGTATCAACTGTTTCTGGTTTCCTTGTACGCGATCGCAAGAGTCCATTCGCGACCGCGTAGGCTTATTTTAGGGCAGAGGTAAGTTTTTTCTACGCGGTCGCAGGGTTAGGGTCACGATCATGTAGTTTTGTAGAGTTGTGCATCGCGAACGCGTGGCTGAGGTCGCGTTCGCGTAGAAGGATTTGGAGCGGCAATGTGATGAAGGAATTACTCTACGCGATCGCGTAGAGTTGGGCGCGTTCGTGTTGTTGTGAGAGGGTACTATCCGCGATCACGTGTGTTTCTGCGATCGCGTAAGGTTCAAATGCGGGGAGGCTGGTTTGTGCTTCGCGATCGCGAGGCTATTTCCGCGATCGGCGATAGAGGCTTATCTGGGCAGAATGTTTAAGTTCAAAATGAGGGTTTAGTCCATATTTTCAAAAATCCATTAGAGAGCTCGGGAAAAGGTGAATTTTGAGGAGGTTTTCAGTGGAGTAATTGGGGTAAGTATTCTTCACTCACATTTGGGTTAATTTCATGATTTAGTCTTGATTTTCATCATTTAAATTGAGAAATTAGAGTGGAAATTCGAGGATTAGGGCTTGAAGTTCTAAACCTTGATTTGAGGAATTGATAGGCCAATTGTTATCAGATTTTGGTGTATTTGGTATGTATGAACTCGTGAGAGTGTAAGGATTCCAGTTATGTAATTTTTATCAAATTCCGAGACGTGGGCCTGGGGGTCGGGTCTGGCCAATTTCGGAATTTTTGGTTGAATTTGATGATTTTTGAGTGGGCTTCGTTCCTTAGTATATATTAATCATGTAAATCCGATTTTTGATAGATTTGGAGCAATGAGAGGCCGAGTCTAGAGTCAAAGGCATTGAGGGCTAGGATTTTATCCGGGTTTGAAGTAAGTAACGTTTCCAAACTTGGTTCTGAGGGTTCGAAACCCCGAACTATATGCTATATGATTATAATTTAGGTGACACACATGCCAAGTGACGGGCTTGCGGGTATGCACCGAGTGATTTGTGTCCTGGTTCATACCATGGCACCGTCTAGTAGCTATTTTGGACTGATAACCGTACTTTTATTGACATGGTTAATGTGAACATGCTAAGTCAAATGCTAAGGCTTCACGCCGAAAATGCTGAGACCCGAGTGGTCGTATGTTGCTGTCTCCTTATGTGTTTAATTGATCTTGTATACTCAGTTTTGTCATAGCATATCATTTCATGCCTTAGTCTCGGTAATTGTTGATTTTATATATTTATCATTGTCTCGGGCTAGTTCATGCATCTGTGAGCCCATGTGAGCGAGACCGGAGAGTGATGACTGAGTGAGGCCGAGAGCGTGTTATTGAGACAGTTATGAGATCGGACTGCACACCGCAGCGATACTCTGGTCATTCCTTCATTTGCTTGATATAGCGCTTGGGTCAATAGGAGCCTCTCCGGAGTCTTTACACCCCCAGTGCGCGCATTGATATTGAGGGATGGATCTTCCCTGGACATTAATCTTGTCCGAAATTGATGATATCTGAGGGATGGATCGTCCCTGGACATGAATCTTGTCCGAGTGTTGTATTCCATAGATCGATCTTCTCTGTGGGGGCTGGATTGGCCTTTTCCTTAGTACTGAGTGACTACGGTCACCAGTGTTTATGCATATTTCGGGATGGATTTTCCCTGGGCCTGAGAGCCATATACAGTACTGAGTGGAATTCTGTGAGCACTATGGGCATTTCCACTCTGTTGATACATTGGCATGTAGAGTACTGACATATACTTGGGTTACTTATCATATCGGTCATATTCTTTTTTCATTATCTGTTGAAACTGTGAGCATGCCTAAATTTGGTGTACTGTTTTTATTATAATTATTGAGGTTTAGTCTGTCACTACCTCTCAGCCCGTAGTTTGAGTTCGTTACTTTTGAGTTGGTGTACTCATGTTACCCCTGCACCTTGTGTGCAGATCCAGGTACATCGGGACCCGGTAGTGGTTGCTGAGTTCCTTTGGAGGCATCGAGGTAGCAGCTGGCGATCGCAACCTCGATTATCTCTTTCTCTATCTACCTGTCTTATTTATTTATTTCAGACAACTTTATGTCGGCATCGTATTTTGACGTTCGATGCAATAGCTCATGACTCGGTGACACTAGGTCTGCGTTCGGATTTTCTCTTACTTATGTTTTCAATGATGATTAAACTCTTAAATGCTTTATAAATATGAGAATATTGCTGCAAATATAGTGGATTTTCTGAAAATAGCTGTTAACAAATGAAATGGCTTGCCTGATTTCACGATAGGCGCCGCGACTGGGTATTTTGGGGTCGTGAGAGATATACCCAAAAAGTTTCAAAATTGTTTTAACTCAAATGATTGAAATGAGTTTCAAAATCATCCTATACTTCTTCGCAATTTTCTATATTATTTTCAAATACAAATGGACGAACTCGACGCAATTATGTAATTAATCATGTATTTTATTACTCTTGCTTATGTTCAAAAAATTGTGAAAAAATTTCTCGACAAGATATGTTTTAAAAAAAAATTCTTCTTAGTAGGTGTCATATGTAATTGTTTTTCTTGCATGGTTGTGACTATTATTTTTATTACATTTTAAGGAGCGGGGTGATCATTTTATTTCTTTGAATACGGTGAAGCAACAATGATTATTTCATCTTGTAAATAATTTGGTACTAAATTTAGTTAATTGTTCTTTCATATCAAAGTTATGACTAAAGATTTACGTGCAACACACATACTGTGTAACTAGTAGTATATTAAAAGCACGAAGGCCCTTAGAGAAATGTCATTCGTCTTTTTTACCGTTTTAAAATAGAGTTCACATTGGACAAAATAATAATTTAAATATTTTCGTAATATGTAGAACTTTCATATCAAATAAAATATTATTTATTAAAACTTTCCTTATTTGAAATATATAACACTCAAAACTAAAATTTTGGTTATGGAATCTTTCCTTTTAAAATTAGTAGAAAATTTAATATTTAGAATTTCAGAATAAATATAGTATGGAGAAATAGGAATATGTTTTCTTTTCCTTCTATTTTCTTACGGCACTTCCCTTTGAAATATGTTTAGGCATTCATTCTTTTCATAGGTAATAACTTAGAATTTTAAGGGATAGTGAGATGTTTATACTTAATAAATATTTTAATTATTAAATTTATTTTTTAACTATTACATAAGAAGATAAAAAATTATCTATATTTTTTCTATTATTATAAAATTAAAAATCCCCAATGCGAAAAAAAAATATTCTTTTATAGTTAAGAATAAATAATCAACTCTTTAAATTAATTAATTAGAAAGAAAATCCAATTTAATTCTTTTTCAAAATCTCATGTTAGTAAAGTTATTTTTCGCGTTGATCAAACTCTTAATTACACAAATTTATTTCCATAAGAAGAGCACCAGCGGTAGCAAAAATTAAAAAGTTGAGCAAAATTAGTTATATTATAGTATTAATTTGTTACTTATTTTCAGTATTAAGTAACAAAATAATAATAATTTTCATAATATATTCCCAAAGTTCTCATAAATCAGAATATGTCATAACTGACTTTTATTGGACAAGATTTCTTTATTTAGTGAACTAGCTAAATTGCATCAACATTCATTATTAAGAGCTAATATTTTTTAATTTTTGTTCAGTAACTCAAATATTTTATTTAATAATAATCACATTATTTTTTAAAATTATATATTTACTGAAATAGGATGCACGCGCAAAACGCGTACATTAAGACTAGTAATAATACAGGAAAAACTCTTATTAGTTTCATTTGATAATTAGACAAATTATAAAAGAACAAACAAACAAATAAAAGATGATTTTGAGTTGAGCAAGTTGAGTTATGATCTATTCTGTAATTCAAATTTACTCGCTCGTCTTTCACCCTAGAACTTTGGGTAGGTTATAACCCAAACCATTTATTTGTGTACCCATTTTAGCCGCCCAACTATAGCAATCCGCTTATTTGGCACCCTTACTCTTAATCAAAGGTCCCGATTAGAGCTTGAAAATATTGAATCTTCCAATAGGGAGAGCAATTTATCTCTTAGAGTGGAATTACACGATGCAAATCTGAATAAGTCGAATTAGTAAGTCTCGAATATCAAATAGTTTTATCGAAAAAAAAGCTCTCGTTCGATCTCGAATCAAAAGTTCTTCGTTCAAGAGCTTGTTAAGATTTATTATATTGAACTGTTGTTTTCTCGGCATGTCTTCTATTTCTCTCTCTATCTTTTTATTGAAGAAGGCGGTTGGCCTATGCTTTGATTTAAAGGTTTATGAACTTTTTTTTTTTGCCTTCTTGCCTGGTGAAATTTTTTAAAATCCCTTATCTTTGCATAAGCCCCTTGGATTTGGTAACTAAAAGTCAACCATAGAAAAAGAGAGAGTTAAAAGTCAACCAAAAAGATGACCAAGATCATTAACTGGAAAACATATTACTCTTTTAAGGTTTTAGATATTGGAGAAATAATATATGGTTATAATACCATAATGGGTGGGTGAGGCGAGAGTCCTTTACTGCATTCACTGAGATAGGGTAACATATTCTATATAGTAGTTAGGTCTTATCCTATTATTAGTAGACGAAGCGTGGGCTGGCTAATTCAAGAAAAACTTTCACATGTGCATAGGAAGACTAGAACATGTTTAATCAGCCTTAGTCGATCTCCAGAAGAAAATAATTTTCTTCCAATATGAGATTCTCTTTTTCATTTTCTCCAATAGAAGAAAGTTGTCTCTTTATTCTCTTGAGGGTTCATTTAGGACAGATGGAAGAAGTTCATGGATCTTTTAAAGTTGGTCGATCAATCCCTCCTTTTTTCCCTGCCCCCGGACACCTTAGAATAGATTTGATTGGAAGGAGGGTGAGGAATGAACATAGTGGTTTGACTGCTGGGATCCTAATCGGCCTGCATCGGTGGAAAATAGAATTATCAAATCACGGGTGACTCGATTTATCAGGGTGGGAAGAATTGCAACATCGATATTTCTTTCCTTCCCTAAATCAATTCACAAATAGGTAGCGGTATGAGAGATCCATTATGGTGGGATGGACCGTTCTTAAATTCCGGCCGACATTTCTATCAATCGGTGGAAGATCCATGCATACTGGGAGGGAACGCTGACCAAGATCATTAAGTTGACAACATATTACTCCTTTAGGGTTAGGTATTGGCAAAATGGAGTTATAATACCACAACCACGTACACGTTTTTCTATTACACAGACGATATAATCACATAAAATTCATACTGAAAGTATAATTTACCCCTTACTCTAGCTAATCTTTTATTTTATAACTAGATGATGTACTCGTGCGATGTACGGACCCAATTGTTGCTTTTCTTCTTCTTCTTCTTATTTTCTTCCTTTTAATATTTCTTGGTCTATTGCTAATTACACATTTTCTGCGCCTTCAGGAAAAGAAGAAAGAGAATAGGCTTTTGTGTAAAAACGTATAGAACCACGATTACATATATTGTTATTTATCTTTTGCATTATATGCATTTTAATTTTTCTGAAATCGTATTACTATACCAATCACTTTGAAATACTTGTCGAAGTTTAATGCTTTATTATACAATGATTAGATAATAATTCAAGTAAAATTTAAATTATTTCTACATAGGATCTACACTTTTTTATTTTAAAAAAATTTTGCACCACCAAACCTTAAATTAATTCTATAAAATAATAATTAAAAAGTCAGTTGAAAAATAAGTCTTCATGCATTTTTCTCATTGTTTAAATTGAATGATATATAGTTTTGTTCTTTTAATATTTTTAGTTGTGTTAATGTATTACTTTTTTTCTTTTTATACTAATCAAAATTTGAATAATAAAACATGTTAATACTATTCCCAAATAATCTTAAGATATACGTTATAAAAACTCTCTCTTCTTTTCTCTCAGGATTAGCGTGAATTGTTAACCTGCGCTCACTGAAAATGGGGAGAGCACGAGATCGGACGTCAAAGGGCTACTAAACAAGTGACCGAGGAAGACAACAATTCCATGGAAGGAGGGAGCTCAGAAGCTGTGCGAATGGTAACACCAAAGCCTCTAGAAACTAGAGGTACTGCTACTGTTTCATCGACCAAAGTAGGGGTCAATGAGAGTAATAACATCACAAATGCAAGGAAGCTGGCTGAGGAAACAGCAGGTAACAAAGGAAAGGAGCACGAAACAACAAATTTGGAGATGTGGCCAACCCTACTAGTACGAACTGAAGGTAGCAGAACACCAACTACTATATGGATAACTCCGGTACACATGCAGAATGATCTAAGCTCAACAGAAACAAATTAAGGTCGTAGATCCATAATTGAAGAATGATCAAAGTGGAAAAATCAATGAAACAGAAACGCAAAATGGAGGTGCACAGTGTAAATTGGAGCTGGAACCAGGACAACCAGCAGAAAGGACATGGTCGGCGTTATTTGAGGAGAACAAAATGGCAAAGAGAGGTATGGATCTGACTTTCATACCGCCTACACTTGTTGAGGGTGAGTCGATTGTGAAATTGGTATAAGAGGATATTGAGAGTGAAATTAACAAATGGAAATATGCGGCAATATCATATGTTATTGGTGGTTCACCTACAATTGGGGCTATGAAAGATTTGTAGCAATACATGGGAATTTTTAACAAAACCAAAAGTATTTTACCACAATGTAGGGTATTTTGTGATTAATTTCTCATGCTTGGAAGAGAAGAATTTGGCGATGCACTCAGGGCCTCATATGTTGAACAATCAACCAGTCATTATTAAGGCTTGGACTGCTGATTTTGATTTTGGTGTTGAAGATTTGAAAACAATTCCCATCTGGATAAAATTGCCTAACTTACCTTTGAGCTGTTGGAGTGCAAGTGCCTTGAGAAAAAATGGAAGTAGTTTGGGACAACCCACATATGCTGATGCATGTACTTCGAATTTAGAGAGAATTTCATATGCAAGAGTAGAAGTAGATGTAACCAAGGAGCTCCCAAATGTTTATCAAAGTTAAATATCCAAAAGGCAGAATGATGGAGCAGGAGGTGTGGTACCAACTTATTTCTCAAGGTGTATGCAAATTGGCCATAATTGTCAACAACAACAGATCAATGTAGCAGGGGTGGAGAAGAAGATAGGACAACAACAACACATTAAAATTCCAAAGCAAACGACAGAATGAAAGCCTACTAATACTGAAGATAGAGTACAAAACCAGCAACAAAAAGAACTGCCAGTGAAGACTAATGAGAACCTAGTGGCTAGTGACAAAGAGATAGAAGGTGGATATATGTGGCAACAAGTAAAGAGTAAATCAACAGAAAAAGGATAAAAATACCAATACCTTGGAAGAACATCACAGTTCTGAATGAGTTTAATACTCTAGTGGAGGCAGGGCAAGATCAAAACCTAAGAGGAAATGGAGTAGCTGAATGCGGTACAAGTAGATGGGTGGATGTAGAGGTGTTAGCACAAAACAATCCCACAATAACAATATGATAATCACATGGAATGTAAGGGGGTTCAATAAAGTGTTTAAGCACAAGAAGTTAAATGTGTTTATGAAGGAAAATAAGGTAACTATGATAGCAATAAGTGAGCATAAAGTGTATGAAGCAAAAGCTAATAAGATTATAACAAAGTTACTGCCGGGGTGGAAGTGGTGTCATAATGTGTCAAATCCATGTAAGGGGAGAATATGGGTAATTTGGAATCCAAATGTGCTGAGTTACACAGTCATGGAGAGGTCTTCCCAAATTATACATAGAACTGTGAAGGTTCTTAAGATCAACAAGGAGTTTTACTTTTCAACAGTATATGGGCTACACAGTGTGCAAGATAGGAAATCACTATGGGATATATTTAGAGATATGGAGAGACAAATCATAGGACCTTGGTTGATAATGGGAGATTTTAATGCAATTTTGGGGGATGAAGATAGAGTTCATGGTAGAGAAGTACAAGATCATGAAACAAAGAATTTTTAGATTTGTAATGGAAGAGTGTAATCTGACAGAGTTACCTACAGTGGGCAAGACATATACATGGACAAATAGTCATGTTTATAGTAGAATTGATAAACAATTGTAATGCTAACTGGATGATCAATATGCCTCCTAAGCAAGTGCATATAATTAATTCTCTATTCTCTGATCACTCTCCACTAGGGATTGAGGTAGAGGGAAGAAAAAACAAACCCTTTAAATTCTATAATTGTATAGCTGATTACCCGGACTTTGAAAGGATTTTGGAGAATAACTGGAAAATGAATGATGGTAGTATGGCAACTATATGGCAAAATTTGAAAGCTGCAAGAGAAGCTTTGAAACCGTTGAATTCAAAGGAGTTTATGAATGTTGCAGAGAAGATTAGTACTATAAAAGAAAAGCTGAAAGACACACAAGGAAGAATGAGGACTACTAATGCATCAAACAACCTGTTTGAAGAAGAGAAAGACCTTCTGCTACAACTAGAGAAATGGGATAAGATTGAGGAGTCCATATACAAACAAAAATCAAGAGTACAGTGGCTTCAATTGGGAGATACTAATAGTGCTTATTTCTTTGCTAGCATGAAGGGAAGGAAGGTGCAAAATCAGATAACAAAACTCATAAACAACAATAGAGATGTGTTGACAGATTATAAGAAGATTGAAGCTGAAGTGGTTGGTTTTTACAAGCAGGTATTAGGAACTGCAAATTGTAGTGTACCTGCTATTCACCCAGGATGGATAAGGAATGGAGCAGTCCTTACTAGAAGCCAACAAATGCAACTTATAACTCCATTTACAAAGGAAGATGTAATTGATGCACTAAAGAACATTGATGATATGAAGGAACATGGATGGGATGGCTTTAATGCATATTTTTTTAAGAAAGCATGGAACATCACTGGTGAAGAGATTGTAAGTGCAGTCCTAGACTTCTTCAATACAGGGAAATTTTTTAAACCAATCAACACCACAACAGTTACTCTTATACCCAAAGTCAAGAATCCAACTTCAATCAAAGAGTACAGGCCAGCTTCATGCTGCACCACTCTGTACAAGATTATATCCAAAATGCTGACAAGTAGATTGAGACAAGTGATGAATACTCTAGCAGATGAGAGCCAGGCAACATTTTTCCCTGGCAGCGGTTTGATGGATAACATATTGCTCAGCCATAAGTTGATAAAGGGAAATGGCAGGAAAGAGATTTCACCTAGATGCATGATCAAGATTGACATGCAAAAAACATATGATTCTCTTAAATGGGTATTTTTGGAACAAGTACTGGCAGAGCTAAGTTTTCCTAAAAAGTTCATAGGGTGGATTATGGAGTGCATTAGAACTGTGTCATACTCCATAAATATTAATGAAAGTCCTTGTAACGACCTGACCGGTCGTTTTGCGTTATCGGATCCTGCTCCCTTAAATGAAACTTCCCACGGCATCTTATCGTGATTTATGACTTGCGGGGGCGGGTGGTCTGAGTTTCGGAAGTGTTTAGAGTGCAATATGAATACTTGGTTCCTTAAGGTTGGCTTTTAAGGCCAAGTTTGACTTCGGTCAATATTTTTAGTAAACAACCTTGAAATCAAGTTTCGATAGTTCCAGTAGCTTCGTATGATGATTTCAGACTTGGGCATATCTTCGGAATGAGTTTCGGATGACCCGGGAGCGTTTCGGCGCCCAATGTTGAAATAAGAGTTCCTTAGGTTCCTATTGTGGTTTGGGACGTGTTTTTGAGTTATCGAGGTCTGAGCGGAATTCCGAGACTAGGAATAGTTCCATTATGTCATTTATGACTTGCCTGCAAAATTTGGTGTCATTCCGAGTATTATAGCTCCGTTCAACACGTTGTTAGCGAAGTCAAGAAAACTTGAAGTTCCTAAGTTTGGTTCTAGGGGTTTTGAGGTGTGATTTTGAGTTTTAACGTTGTTTTGGGTGTTCCGAAGGCTCGAGCGAGTCCGTATTATGATTTGGGACTTATTGGTATATTTGGACGGGGGCTCGGGTGGGCCCAGGTGCCTCTCGGACACCACACGAGGCCAAAAACCAACTGAAATAGCTGCCGGTGCACCTGTTCTGGTGTTGAGCGCAGGTGCGATTGCCCAGTCGCAGGTGCGGGACCGCTCATGTGGTCCCAACCTCACAGGTGCGACCTCCAACGGGCAGCCCATTTCTCGCAGGTGCAGACAAAGTTCCGCAGGAGCGGACAAAGTTCCGCAGAAGCGGAGACGCAGGTGCGGTCTCCTCTCCGCAGGTGCGAGCCCAGGCCTCCTCGTCCTTTTTCGCAGGTGCGAGCCTTTGCTCGCAGGTGCGAGCTCACAGACGTGGTCCTCGAGCCGCAGGTGTGGAACCACTATCAGGCAGTGTGTTTCTTTAAAATACGGGATTTCTTCATTTGTCTTCATTTTCTTCCTCCATTAGGCACTTGAGAGTATGGAAAAAGGGCTCCACGACCCAACCACTGAAAGGTAAGTAAAGTCTATCCTAAAGTGGTTAAAGCATGCGTTCTTAGTAGTATTTAACTACTTAATTAGTGGAAAATTTAGGAATTTGGGTAGTAACCTAGGGTCTTCGAGAATTTAGAAAATTACCCGTCCATTAGTTATGAAATCAAGTAAAAATCATGTATTAATTATCCTTAGGCTATGGTTGAGTGTTTCCTTCGAGAATTTTCGGAATCCGAGCATGCGAGCCCGGTGTTGGATTTTGGGATTTCTTCAAGAATGGTGAATTTGACTAAATGATAGGAGAATTCCATGCTTTGAATGTGAGTTGATATATTTGTATAACATTTGGCTAGTTTCGAGTCCGCGGGTGTCGAGTTCGGAGTTTCGGGCGCATTCTTGACCCGGAGAGTAGGTGTGACGCGAGGTGAGTCTCCTTTCTAACCTTGTAAGGGGGAACTGTCCCCCTAGGTGATTTAAATGCTATATCTAATAATTGTGGGGGCTACGTACGTACAAAGTGATTAGAGTCTGTACGTAGCGGCTATTACTATTATGTCCGGGTAGTTAGGCCCACATCATGCCTTGTATTTTTCTTGATATGAACTATATGCTTAATAAATTAAATGTTACATGTTTCTTACTTCCCTGAGGTCATGGAATTTGAGAATCTTGTAAGGAATTTTTCACTAAAAAGTAATTTAAAAAGGAATAATGTGTGTGCATCTAACCGCTTCGCAATTTACATTCCGCGAGTGGAGTGTGATTTCCCCCCACTCTTATGGGAACGGGCCGTACGCCACGGTGAATTGAGAGATTCACTTTTGGTTCGGGCCGTTCGACTCTCGGTAGTGCATAGAGAGGATTGAGAGATGCACTTTTGGTACGGGCCGTTCGATCCTCGACAGTGTATAGATGTGAGTACTTTATGGAAAGGTGCACTTATGGTTCGGTCCGTTCGACCCTCAGCTATGCACGGACATGACTATCTTATGACTCCGGCCGGTTGTCCTTACCCTGCATGCGCATGATTTATTTGTTACTAAATTCATGGATATTTTGACAGATATTTGGGGGAAAGTGAAGTAGTAATTGTTTTATTCATTCCCAGTACTTCCTTGGGTTTCAGTGCCTTATATATATATTTGTTGCTTCACTGCCTATACATGCCTACCGTTTCTATCATATTCAGTTAAATTATATAGTTGGACCTTAGTGAGTGTCATGTCGACCTCTCGTCACTACCTCTTCGAGGTTAGGCGAGATACTCACTGGGTACATATATATTTATGTACTCATGCTACGCTTCTGTACTTAATTGTACAGGTTCTGAGGCTGGTGCATCTGGTTGTCGTACCGGAGCTTGACTTGATATTAGACGGACCTGACTTACGGTGAGCTATTTTTTTTTTCTCCTGGCGATCTCCGGCAGCACCATGGGGTTTCTTTTGCTTATTTCCCGTCTGTTTCCTTCAGACATTGGGACTGTATATTATATCTTTTGTATATTTTATTAGTATGCCCGTAGGACTTGTGACAATAGTTCCTGGAACACACGTGATAGTTGTTATGGATTTCGGGTTTGTATATATATATTGGCTCACGCCTCTTCATGACTGCTTTTGATTAAAACTGGTCATTTATCCTTGTCGAATCATGTTTTTAAGTTTTAAAAACTGAGTATATGTTGAAATGTTTAATCTAATAAGAAAGAATCCTTAGTAAATTGAGAGTTGGCTTGCCTGACCCCGCTGTTGGGCGCCATCACGACCTAAGTTGGGATTTCTGGTCGTGATGATATCAGAGCACTAGGTTCACGTAAGTCTCACGAGTCACAGGCAAACCTAGTAGAGTCTTGCATATCGGTACGGAAACGTCTGTACTTATCTTCAGGAGGCTATAGGGTGTTAGGAAACCTCTGTTTGTTCTTATTCTATCGTGCAGTCGATGATTTACTAAATTCATTCTTCTATTCTCTCACAGATGGTGAGGACGCATGCATCTGATGTTCCAGACCCGGGAAGGGCCCCTACCCCCGCTGTCCGAGGCCGCGGCAGAGGCCGAGGGATGACACCGACTCGCGGTAGGGGACGAGGGCATCCCAGATCTATTCCAGTTCCGCCACCAGAGGACCATATTATAGAGGAGCAGGACGAGGTGCATCCAGCAGATCCTGCTCCAGTAGACTTCATGACGGCGCCAGGCTTCCAGGAAGTCATGGGCCGTATGATGAGATTTATAGACACTATGTCCCAGGCTGGTTTATTTCCAGCAGATCCTGCCACTTCTCAGGCGGGAGGGGGAGTCCAGACCCCTACTAACCAGGCTGCAGGCCAGACAGCAGCGTTACATCATAGCCCGGGGTACACTGCCCGTGGGTGGGGTCCAGCCTGTTGTAGCAGCAGCTGAGCCCAGACGAGCTGCGGACGGCGATCCGCAGAAGTTATTGGATAGATGGACCCGATTTCACCCTCCAGTCTTTGGGGGTGAGTGAGGCGAGGATGCCAAAGACTTTGTGGACAGGTGCAGGGGCAGACTGCACAACATGAGGATACTAGAGTCCCGTGGAGTGGATTTCACTACCTTCCAGTTGGAGGGAAGATCTTGTAGGTGGTGGCAGTCCTATATTCTTAGCAGGACAGCAGGTTCTCCTCCTGTCACTTGGGAGCAGTTCACGCAGATGTTTTTGGATAGATATATCCCACCCTCTGAGCGGGAAGAGCTGCGGTATCAGTTTGAGCGGCTAGAGCAGGGACAGATGTCAGTGACATATTATAAGGCCAGATTTTGAGAGTTGTCTCGCCATGCACTCATGATACTACCTACTGATGTAGAGAGGGTGTGGAGATTTGTAGCTAGGTTTCATCCAGGTATTAGGGCCACCATGGCCTGAGAGGTGGAGATGGGTACTCTTTATCAGTTTGTGGTAGAGATTGCTCGCAGGATCGAGGGGTATCGGTCGAGGAGCAGGGAGCAGGGGCAGCAAGACAAAAGGGTTAGGTTCTCTGGAGATTTTAGAGGTGCCCCAGCTAGGGGAAGGGGTCAGTATAGCAGTGGTCAGCCCAGCAGGCCTTTATATTCAACACCTCCACCACCTCCCCGAGGTGTTCCAGCGAGGCCTCATTTCAGCGCCATGCCAGAGCGTTTCTACCGTCCTCCAGCCATTTAGAGTTCACACAGTGGTTATCCCAGTCATCCGAGATCCTCTGACCCTTACTTCAGTGCTATGCCAGAGGGCTCTCATCGCCCTCCGGCCATTCAAGGTTCTTGTTCGGGGAAACAGACTATGGTACCTGGGAGTTGTTACGAGTGTGGAGAGCCAGGTCAAGTGAGGAGGCAGTGTTCAGGTTTCAGGGCTAGGCCGTACAACATGGTTATCAGCTGATGGGTCCGGCACCAGCAGTCCGACCACCTAGAGGTGGAAGACAGGTCGGCAGGGGTCGTCCTAGAGGTGGAGGCCAGTCAGGGGGAGGTCAGGCAGCTCCTGTTCACTCTGGTGGAGCTCAGTCTTCCGGTACTCCAGCCAGATTCTATGCCATTCTGACCAGATCAGATGAAGTGGCCTCAGACGCCGTGATCACATGTATTATTACAGTATGTGGTAGAGAGGCTTCAGTGTTATTTGATCCAGGATCCACTTATTCCTATGATTCGGTCTTATTTGCTCATTTTATGGATGTCCCTCGTAAGTCCTTTGGTTCTCCTATTTATGTTTCCACTCTCATGGGCGATTCTGTGGTTGTAGACCGGATTTGTCGGTCCTGTGTAATTTTATTTTGTGGGTTCGAGACTCGAGCAAATATCTTATTGCTTAACATTGTTGATTTCGAGATTATTTTAGGCATGGATTGGCTATCTCCTTATCATGCCATACTAGATTGCTTGCCAAGACAATTACTTTAGCCATGCCCGAGTCGCCTAGGCTGGAGTGGAGGGGTTCCTCAGTTAGTGCAACCAGCCGACTTATTTCATTCCTGAAGGCTCGACATATGGTCGAGAAAGGTTTTCTAGCCTACCTCGCCTATGTGCGAGACACCACCGCCGATTCTCCGACGATTGATTCAGTGCCAGTTGTTCGAGAGTTTGCTGATGTATTTCCTTCGGACCTTCCGGGCATGCCTCCAGATCGTGATATTGATTTCTGCATTGATTTAGCTCCAGGCGCCCAACCTATATCTATTCCTCCGTACCGTATGGCTTCGAAAGAGTTGAAGGAGTTGAAGGAAAAGCTTGAGGAGTTGTTAGCTAAGGGGTTCATCAGACTGAGTGTATCACCGTGGGGTGCTCCAGTTCTATTCGTGAAGAAAAAGGTTAGGTCCATGCGGATGTGTATTGATTACCGCTAGTTGAACAAGGTTATCATTAAGAACAAGTATCCTGTGCCGCGCATTAATGATTTGTTTGACCAGTTGCAGGGTGCTCGTGTGTTTTCTAAGATTGATTTGAGATAAGGGTATCATCAGTTGAGGATTCGGGCTTTAGATGTTCCGAAGACTGCTTTTTGTACGAGATATGGCCATTATGAGTTCCTGGTGATGTTCTTTAGCTTGACTAATGCCCCAACAACATTCATGGACTTGATGAATAGGGTGTTCAGGCCGTATATTGATTCCTTTGTCGTTGTCTTCATAGATGACATCTTGATTTACTCACGTAGCCTAGGAGAGCACGAGCAACATTTGAGGGTTGTGCTCCAAACTTTGCGAGAATAGAAGCTATATGCTAAGCTCTCCAAGTGTGAGTTCTGGTTGGATTCCGTGGCATTCGTAGGGCATGTGGTATCCAGATAGGGTATCAAGGTTGATCCTCAGAAGATCGAGGCAGTTCAGAGTTGGTCGCGTCCTACTTCAGCTACAGAGATTAGGAGCTTTTTGGGCCTAGCAGGCTATTATTGCCGATTTATGGAGGGATTATCTTCTATTGCAGCACCATTGACTAGATTGACTCAGAATAATACCCCGTTCCTATGGTCTGACGAGTGTGAGGCGACCTTTTAGAATATCAAGACAACATTGACCTCAACACCATTTCTAGTATTGCCTTCCGGTTCTGGGATGTATACAGTATATTGCGACACTTTTCGCGTTGGTTTGGGGTGTGTATTGATGCAGGAAGAGAGAGTTATTTCTTATGATTTACGCCAGCTGAAGGTTCATGAGAAGAATTATCCTGCACACGATTTGGAGTTGGCGGCGATTGTTCATGCTCTTAAGGTTTGGAGGCACTACTTGTATGGAGTGTCCTGTGAGGTTTTTACAGACCACCGTAGCTTGCAGCACTTGTTCAAGCAGAGGATTTTAATTCATGGCAGCGCAGGTGGCTTGAGTTGTTGAAGGATTATGATATCACCATTCTTTATCATCCGAGCAAGGCAAATGTGGTAGCAGATGCTTTGAGCAAGAAGGCGGAGAGTATGGGTAGCTTGGCTTATATTGCAGCAGAAGAGAGACCTCTAGCCTTGGACATTAAGTCCTTGGCCAATCGCCTGGTGAGATTAGATATTTCAGAGCCTCCTCGAGTTTTACCACATGTGGTTGTTCAGTCTTCGTTATTGGGGGAGTTAAGGCCCGGCAGTTCCATGATCCGTGCTTAGTAGAGCTTCGGAAAACAGTGGTTCAGGGTAGGGCCAATGTGGTTACTATTGGCAAGGATGGTGTTCTGAGACTTCAGGGCCTCTTATGTGTTCCTAGTGTTGATGGCCTGAGGGAGAGGATTCTAGAGGAGGCACACAGTTCTCGGTATTCTGTTCATCTTTGTGCTACGAAGATGTATCGTGATTTGAAGCAGTATTACTGGTGGAGGCGGATGAAGAAGGACATCGTGGAGTATGTGACTAGGTGTCTTAATTTCCAACACATGAAGTATGAGCATCAGAGGCCAGGAGGCCTACTGCAACAGATGCCCATTCCTGAGTGGAAGTGGGAGCGCATCACTATGGACTTCGTGGTTGGGTTGCCTCGGACCTTGCAGAAGGTTGATGCGGTTTGGGTCATTGTGGATAGATTGACCAAATCGACTCATTTCATTCCAGAATCTACTACTTATACTTCTGAAAGGTTAGCCTAGATCTACATTCGGGAGATAGTCCGGTTGCACGGTGTGCCGGTGTCCATTATATCATATCGAGGTCCTCAGTTCACCTTGCATTTCTGGAGAGCATTGCATAGTGAGATGGGCACCCAGATAGATCTCAGCACAACATTTCACCCTCAGACTGATGTCCATTTGGAGCGTACAGTTCAAATATTGGAGGACATGCTCAGGGCATGTGTGATTGACTTCGGAGGTCAGTGGGACAAGTTCTTGACTTTGGCCGAGTTTTCTTACAATAATAGTTACCAGTCCAACATCGAGATGGCTCCATTTGAGGCTTTGTATGGTCGGCGATGTCGTTCCCCTGTCGGGTGGTTTGAGCCTGGTGAGGCTAGGTTATATGGTACCGACCTGGTGAGGGATTCTTTGGAGAGGGTGAAGTTGATTCAGGAGAGGCTCCGCACAGCACAGTCCAGACAGAAGAGTTACGCGGATCATAGGGCGCGTTATGTATCATTTATGGAGGGAGACAAAGTTCTATTTAAGGTCTCGCCGATGAAAGGTATTATGAGGTTTGGGAAGAAGGGCAAGCTGATCTCGAGGTTTATAGGTCCCTTCGAGGTGTTGAGACGAGTTGGGAGGTTTCTTATGAGCTGGCCTTACCTCCCAGTTTATCAGAAGTTCATCTAGTTTTTCATGTATCCATGCTCTGGAGGTACCGCGCCGACTTTTCCCACGTGGTTGATTTCAACACTATTCAGTTGGATGAGAGGTTGGGCTACGAGGAGGAGCCAGTAGCCATAATTGATAGACAGGATCGCCAGTTGAGGTCCAAGAGAGTTTCTATTGTGAAGGTTTAGTGGAGGGGCCAACCAATCGAGGAGGCGACCTAGGAGTCCGAGGAAGGCATTTGGAGCATATATCCGCACTTATTCAACACTTCAGGTATGATTCTAGACCGTTCGAGGACGAACGTTTGTTTAAGAGGTGGAGAATGTAACGACCCGACCGGTCGTTTTGCGTTATCAGACCCTGTTCCCCTAAATGTAACTTCGCACAATGGCTTACTGTGATTTATGAATTGCGGGGGCGGGTGGTCCGGATTTCGGAAGTGTTTAGAGTGCAATAGGAACACTTGGTTCCTTAAGGTTGGCCTTTAAGGCCAAGTTTGACTTCGGTCAATATTTTAAATAAACGACCTCAGAATCGAGTTTTGACGGTTCCAGTAGCTTCGTATGATGATTTCGTACTTGGCCTTATGTTCGGAATAGGTTTTGGATGACCCGGGAGCGTTTCGGTGCCCAATATTGAAATAAGAGTTCCTTAGGTTCCTATTGTGGTCTGGGACGTGTTTTTGAGTTATCGAGGTCCGAACAGAATTCTGAATCGGGAATAGTTCCGTTATGTCATTTATGACTTGCCTGAGAAATTTGGTGTCATTTCGAGTAGTATAGGTCGGTTCGGCGCGTTGTTAGCGAAATCAAGAAAACTTAAAGTTCCTAAGTTTGGTTCTAGGGGTTTTGAGGTGTGATTTTGAGTTTTAGCGTTGTTTTGGGTGTTCTGAAGGCTCGAACGAGTCCGTATTATGATTTAGGACTTATTGGTATATTTGGACGGGGGCTCGAGTCGGCCAGGTGCCTCCCGGACACCACACGAGGCCAAAAACCAGCTAAAATAGCTGCTGGTGCACCTATTCTGGTGTTGGCCGCAGGTGCGGTTGCCCAGTCGCAGGTGCGGGACCGCTCCTGCGGTCCCAGCCTCGCAGGTGCGACCCCCAGCGGGCAACCCATTTATAGCAGGTGCGGACAAAGTTCCGCAGGAGCGGAGACGCAGGTGCGGTCTCCTCTCCGCAGGTGCGAGCCCAGGCCTCCTCGTCCTTTTCCATAGGTGCGAGCCTTTGCTCGCAGGTGCGAGACCGCAGGCGTGTCCTCGAGCCGCAGGTGCGGAACCACTGTCAGGCAGTGTGTTTCTTTAAAATACGGGATTTCTTCATTTGTCTTCATTTTCTACCGCCATTAGAGCACTTGAGAGCTTGGAAAAAGGGCTCCACGACTCAACCACTGAATGGTAAGTAAATTCTATCCTAAAGTGGTTAATGCATGCGTTCTTAGTAGGATTTAACTACTTAATTAGTGGAAAATTTAGGAATTTGGGTAGTAACCTAGGGGCTTCGATAATTTAGAAAATTACCCGTCAATTAGCTATGAAATCAAGTAAAAATCATGTATTAATGATCCTTAGGCTATGGGTGAGTGTTTCCTTTTAGAATTTTCGGAATACGAGCATGCGGGCCTGGGGTTGGATGTTGGGATTTCTTCAAGAGTGGTGACTTTGACTAAACGATAGGAGAATTCCATGCTTTGAATATGAATTGATATATTTGTATAACATTTGGCTAGTTTCGAGTCCGTGGGTGTCGAGTTCGGAGTTTCGGGCACATTCTTGACCCGGGGAGTAGGTGCTACGCGAGGTGAGTCTCCTTTCTAACTTTTTAAGGGGGAACTATCCTTTAGGTGATTTAAATGCTATATGTGATAATTGTGAGGGCTACGTACGTACAAAGTGACGAGAGTCCGTACGTAGCGGCTATTACTATTATGTCCGGGTAGTTAGGCCCGCATCATGCCTTGTGTTTTACTTGATATGAACTATATGCTTAATAAATTAAATTTTACATGTTGCTTACTTCCCTGAGGTCATGGAATTTGAGAATCTTGTAAGGAATTTTTCGCTGAAAAGTAATTTAAAAAGGAATAATGTGTGTGCATGTGACTGCTTCGCAATTTACATTCCGCGAGCGGAGTGTGATTTCCCCCACTCTTATGGGAAGGGGCCGTACGCCACGACATATTGGGAGATGCACTTTTTGCTCGGGCCGTTCGACCCTTGGCAGTGCATAGAGAGGATTGAGAGATGCAATTTTGGTACGGGCCGTTCGATCCTCAGTAGTGCATAGATGTGAGTACTTTATGGAAAGGTGCACTTATGGTTCGGTCCGTTCGACCCTCGGCAGTGCACGAACATGACTATCTTATGACTCCGGCCGGTTGTCCTTACCCTGCATACGCATGATTTATTTGTTACTAAATTCATGGATATTGATTTGACAGATATTTGGGGGAAAGTGAAGTATTAATTGTTTTATTCATTCCCAGTACTTCCTTGGATTTCAGTGCCTTATATATATTTGTTGCTTCACTGCCTTTACATGTCTACCGTTTCTATCATATTCTGTTAAATTATATTGTTGGACCTTAGTGAGTGTCATGTCGACCTCTCGTCACTACCTCTTCGAGGTTAGGCGAGATACTCACTAGGTACATATATATATTTATGTACTCATGCTACGCTTCTGTACTTAATTGTACAGGTTCTGAGGCTGGTGCATCTGGTTGTCGGACCGGAGCTTGACTTGATATTAGACGGACCTGACTTCACGGTGAGCTATGTTTTTTCTCCTGGAGATCTCCGGCAGCACCATGGGGTTTCTTTTGCTTATTTCCTGTCTATTTCCTTCAGACAGTGGGACTGTATATTATATCTTTTGTATATTCTGTTAGTATGCCCGTAGGACTTGTGACACTAGTTCCTGGCACACACGTGATATTTGTTATGGATTTCGGGTTTGTATATATATTGTCTCACGCCTCTTCATGACTGCTTTTGATTAAAACTGGCCATTTATCCTTGTCGAATCATGTTTTTAGAACTGAGTATATGTTGAAATGTTTAATCTAATAAGAAAGAATCCTTAGTAAATTGAGAGTTGACTTGCCTAACCTCGCTGTTGGGCGCCATCACGGTCTAAGTTGGGATTTTGGGTCGTGACATTCCTACTTTTACATTTGAAGCTAAGATAGGGGTGAGACAGGGAGATCCAATGTCACCCCTATTGTTTGTTTTAGAAATGGAATATTTTACCAGGACCCTGAAACAGTTGAAAGAGTAGCCTAATTTTAACTACCATCCCAAGTGTGAAAAACTGAGTATTGTCCAGCTTAGTTTTGCAGATGATTTACTATTGTTCTGTCGAGGTGATGTGATGTCCATACAATTGCTATATGAATGTTTCCATAGTTTCTCAAAATTTTTAGGGCTTGTTGCAAATCAAAGCAAAAGTTGCATGTACTTTGGTGGAGTCTCAATAGCAGTGCAACAAGAGATGATTCAGACCACTGGCTTTACAATAGGTGAAATCCCTTTTCGATACTTAGGAGTACCTTTGAGCTCAAAGATATTGTCAGTAAGCCAATGTCAACTTTTACTGGATAAAATGCTGGGGAGAGTTAAACAATGGACAATGAAATTCCTAATCTATGCTGGAAGATTGCAGTTGATAAAAAGTGTACTAATAACCATTCAATCTTTCTAGTCACTGATTTTTTCCTTACAAAAGAAAATCATTCAGTCAGTTGAAGCTATATGCAGGAAATTTATTTGGACAGGTGATACTACTGCAAGTAAGAAAGCTTTGGTGGCATGGGATAAATTGTGCAGACCTAAATCAAAAGGGGGATTGGATATTATTGATCTTAGTATATGGAATAGAGTAGTACTGCTGAAATATTTATGAAATATCTGTAAGAAGAAGGATAAATTATGGATAATATGAGTGCATATATACTACATAAAAGGTAAGGTTCCTTGGCTAGTGGATGCGAAGCAAGCTTCATGGATAGTTAAGAAGATATTGCATGCTGGAAAATACATAATTGAAGCTGGGTTGGATATTGGAAAGGTGCTAATGACAGAGACATTCTCCATCAGAACACTATACAATCAACTGCGAGGGGACTTTCCAAAAGAGAGCTGGAGTAGGTTGATATGCAACAACAAAGGCTGCCCAAGATAGAAGTTCATACTATATCTAATAGTGCACGAAAAGTTGTATACCAAAGACAAACTAAGTAAGTGGAGGATACAAGTTAATCAAACATGTCCTTTATGTGATCAAGAGATGGAAAGCATCAACATCTCTTCTTTGCATGTATATTTTCAGCAGACACATTGGGAAAATTGTTAGCATGGCAGGGGATTGCACGAAGGATATATGGTTGGGCTGAGGAGATTAAGTGGGCAACAGAACATGTCAAAGGCAAAGGACCAAAAGCTGTGACCTACACAATGAGCATTACATGTGCTGTCTACCATTTGTGGATGGAAAGAAATCTAAGAATTTTTCAGCGGGAAAGCAGATGCAACATTACTAGACAGACCCACCAAAGTACGAAAGTCAGGATCTTTCAGAACACCGATGACTTACGCCTTACCATGGCGTTACTCTACCACTGAGTTAAAAGGGCATTTTTGATTTTCTGTCCAAACTTAGGAATTTGTTTATACTTGTAAATATTTTACGTGGTAATAAAAATTTTAATTATCAAAAAATATTATTATTCCCAAATAGTTGATGAAAAGGTATTTTTGGTTCTTTGAAATAATAATTGTGATTTTAGTTATTAAGAATTTTAACAAGAAAATTTGTATTTTGTTCTAGTTGAATGACATACTATTAAAATAAATTAATCTCTCGATCTCTCTAAAATACTAATCAAATTGACCTTAAATTGAAATATTCTAGTTTTTTCTAGTTTCATTTGATATGATTGAGATATTATTTAGGGAATAATATAATTTTCATCACAATAGTAGTATTTGTTGAGATTTTTTAAAAATAATTCATTGTGTATTTATGTATTTTGAAATTTATATAATGTTGAATTCTTATTGAATAGAGTAAGTACCTAACTAACTTCAATTATTGAAGAAGAAGTATAATCGTGTATGACGATACTTCTCATACTTCCTAATATGTAATGATTTTTAAAAGAAAAAATTCCACAAATTAATTGTCTTAATTTTTACTTCAGATATTCTCAATTCATATTTTAGAGAGGGGATACTTATTATAAAATTTAAAATTATTTTTAATATTCTATAATAAAGAAAGGGATTTGAAACTATATTTTATTCTTAAATATTTTTCCCTATTTTTATAAAGTATTCCAATCGTAATTGCAATTTAATGAGAACTTTGTATAAAATGATATCAATTGATAATGATATAATAACATTTGAATGTAAATCTACCTACATTATCACTAATTTTTTTTAATGAAATCTTCTTTACCTGGAATAATTAATAAATAAAATAAATAAAATAATTTTTCTTAAGGAGATAATAGAATTGTCATATATAAATGTATGTGACCTTAGTATTTTTAATCAGGTGAACATTTGAATTATAAAATTACCAAAAACATATTTTTCTAATTAAAAGTACTTATTGAAAATAATAATAATAACAATCAAGTAATGTATTAATAAAGATAGTGAAGGTTGAATGGAAAGTGTGGTCCACCTAAAGAATTTATTAGCTTATGGCCACGTTAGTTTTGGTTTTTTCTATTATGAAGAACCCACAACCAAACTTTTGAGCCTAGTATACAAGTAAACAATGCACTAATATATTTGAAATATCCATTATGCCCTTGGTCAACCTCCTCGTCTCTTTTCTATATAATAGAAATATAATCGATCATTTTTTCGAGATTATTTCAAAACAGATCCCTGATTAATAAGAATAGATAATTTTTAAATTTTACTTGATCAACTATCGAATTGACGCTCTCCTTTTTTGTCCCTAAAAAATATTAAATAATTAGAACTAACTCGTTTGATTATTGTTTTTCATAATCAAAACACATTATTAAGTTGTGTGATCGATGTTAGTGATAATTGATAAATGACGATATGGTTGTATTGGTCGAATTTGAGCTGAACTTAATAATTGGAAATGGGCGAGATGCGACCGAGATCGAAGCCGACCACGACTCAGTGGCGAGGAGTTGCCTAGAGAAGGACTAGCGCTGAGGTCGTGTAGAGTTCAGATAACAGCAACGGTCAGAATAAGTTTTAGAATAGCGAGAATTGAATATTCCTTCAATTTTACTTGTTAGGGTTTCCTAGGAATATCCCCTATAAATAAGAAGAGATAAGGAATAAAAAGGGATCTTCACTTTTCTGATAAGAACATATTGTAAAGGGTTGACTATAAAGAAGATAAAAAAGCTTGTCTTGTCCACTGATTCCATTCTCAATATTCATATTTTATTTACAAGATCCAAGGATTCCTTATCCACTCTCGTTTTCTATTATCTCACGTTGTTGTCAGAAAGGAGAATCAACCAAGTCATCTAACATTTGGGTGAAAATTTCTTTCTTATTACATATATTCCATTATCTACATTTATTGCATACTCTCATTGCTACATTTATTGACAATCATTGAACATTTTTAGTTGGCATTCATTAATATCGGACATGGCCCTACCTCATCAATATATCTAAACTTCAGATCTAGTAGTTATTATATTTAACTAGGATTCACCCTCTATTTTCTCATTAATAAGTTTGACAAAAAGGGTTTGAAACTTTTTTTGGTAAAACAATTTGACGCCGTCTGTGGGGAGGTTCTAGTTAAAATATTAGTTTCTTCTAGATCTAAAAAAATAACAACAACCATCTTTTTCCTATTTGTACAAGCTAACAATGGCAGAAAAATGAGAGGAAAGACTAAAAGCAGTAATGGGTGTCAACCTCCTAAACACCATCAACAAGGTTGACAGAGAAGACGAGCAAAATGTGACGCCGAGTACCTCACCCAGGAAAAGTGACTCATATCCCCCTCATGGGAGGGTAACCACTTCACACAAGAAGGGGGCCTCCACGTCCACAACTGAGGAAGCACCGCCAACAGTGAAAAAACTACTGCAGGCATGGTTGACATTTACTCTAAACAACATACTCGACAAACCCACTCAAGGGGCGAGTAGGAACACCACACGAGCGGACACCATGACAACCATCAACGAGCAGCACGCTCCTCCCCCAACAGGTAACACTCACACCGTTGTTGATGAAGGTAATGACACGCTCATATTCATTTTGAAGAAAATGGAAGAAATGGAGAACAAGAACAAAACACTCTGCGACCATATGAGGGAGCACCAAGAAAGGGTTGATAAGTTACTGAGCGCCCCGAAACTGCTACCAAAATGGGACGTTGGTCGGTTCGTTGAACAACCGTACAGTGAGGAGGCACCCCTATATTCCATACCTTAAACCTTCAAAATTCCACCACATACCCCTAATACTATATCATTCATTATATCACGGCGGTAAAAATCAACGACCTCTCGAAAGAGCAGGTACCATCACTGCTGCTGAAGAAGTTCGGCGAAACCCTAACAGGTGGATCCTTAACATGGTACTCACAATACCAATACATTTGATAACGATGTTCGAGGAAATGGCCGACAAGTTTGTCACCGCCCATGCCGGGGCCAAAAAAGCAGAGGCCAGGGTGAATGACATATTCACCGTCAGACAGTCACTTGGCGAGGGACTCATGGACTTCCTCGCCCGGTTCAACAGAGTAAGAATGAGCGTGCCAAACATATCACAAGGGATGGCAGTAGCAGCTTTCCAAAATGGGTTAAGCAGGAACGGGTTGAGGCAACCAGAAAGTTGTTAATAAGACTCATGAAATACCCTCCCACCACATGGGAAGAAATTCATAATACCTATTGTGCCGAGGTAAGAGCAGACGAAGATGACCTCAACGGTCCAACTCAACAGCTAACTTCAGTCCAAACGCAGTCGAGGAAAGACCGTCGTAATGATAGCTGGAGAGAGCATTCAAGTCCACACCTCAATAGATAAAGGCACCAACCATATGTCAGAACAACCATCCCTCCACCTCCCCGCAAAACTGAAGGTCCGTCCAGGACACACACTGGGACTCACCGAAATGAAAGAGGTAAGCCTCCACTTTTATCTGCTAACAATTTTTGTGTTTCCTCTTTAGAGATAGAGTACGCTCTAGAGAAGTTCGGCCCTAAGGTGAAGTGGCCACAAAATATGAAGTCCTACCCAAATTCCAGAAAGTCGAATGCCCTTTACGAGTTCCATCAGGAGCGAGGCCATAAGACCGAGGACTGCATAGCCCTACGGCAAGAAGTGGTGAACATGCTTCACCAAGGACATTTAAGGGAGCTGATGAGTGACCAAGGAAGAGCCAACTTCGTCCGCGGACGAGAGCAACATCAAGACCCTCAAAAGCCACCCTCCCCCGCCCGCACCATCCAAATGATCATCGGCGGAGGATACAAAGCAGCAATCAACCACGTGAACTTCACCACCACACACAAACTGAAGAGGTCGATCACACATGAACGGTATGATGACCTCGAAGACAGTATCATCTTCGATAAGTCAGATACCCACGGTTTGACCTTTCCTCACTTCGATGCTCTTCTCATTACTTTACGCATTTCAGATACTGATGTAGAAAGAATCATGGTAGACGATGTGAGAGGCGCGTGTATTATCCACCCCCGAGTTCTCACACAAATGAAACTCTAGGAAAAGATAGAACCACGCTGCATAACACTAATTGTCACACCTCCTTTTTTATACGCCCCAAAGGGGGTACGGGAGTTTTTCCACTTAAAG
>MDKI01259534.1:0-20542 GCA_005239505.1 Nicotiana paniculata
CAAAGAGAGATAGTAGACAATGAAATTTTGATTTCATTTCATTGAATTTTGAACATAGGAGGGAAAAGTTGCAGAGATATCGAATACGAATCATAACAATGATGAGTACTTTGGAAAAATATATGCGGACAAATTAAGAGGACTAAGAGATGTTCATTACATAAACTAAACTTTCTACACGTTAAAATTCTGGAAATACCACTTTATTGTTTTCAAGATACGCCATCATCGATTTCTTTCAGAGATTTTCTTCCTAATCTTGTGCAAGAAATCAGGGATTAAAAGACAACAACAACAACTACCTAGTAAAGTCCCACAAAGTAGGGTCTGGGAAGGGTAATCTGTATACAGACCTTACCCCCACCCCGAAAAGGCAAAGAGGTTGTTTGCAATAGACCCTCGGCTCAGGAGGACGGAAATAAACACGAAAAGACAATACATTAGTAATTTCCAATAGAAAGTAATAGCATAAACAAAAAAACATGAAAGTAATAATATAAACATAAAAGCCATCAGATAAGTGACAAGCAATATTATTAGCCAGTATCTAAGGGAAGAGAACACTCAACATAATAGACCGCAAGCCCTCTAAGATCAATCCTATCCAAACCCGCCCCACCCCGGGACTGAAGAATGAAAAGCTCAATTCCAATGAAAGAGGATTCTTAAATTCCTAAAATTCCATTTACTTGGTTAAAAGTTGATTATTGTTTCTTTTGAGCTTCTAGATCGTAAATGCAAAGTGATTAATTAATTTAATAAAAAGTCCTTTTTGATGGAATTGAATCTTATACCCCACATAACTGGAAGGCTTGGAGTAGCTAAGAGGACTTTTTATAACTTTATTTTGTTGAGAAAGATGGTCATCTAATTGAAATTTATTTCCTTTTGTTTCAAGTGCTGGGACGAGCTTATGAGACCAGTATTTTGACATAGCAATTTAAGAGAGATGAAATAGTTGCAATAGATCCATGGCTTTGTCAAGCATTTATATTCTAATAGATGTTGAATCTTTCACTAGGTTTAGTCAAAGAAATAAAAGAGGATTAGGCAGAATCTAAAAAATCGACATACACTTGTAAAATGTATGTACTATTAGAGATATGTTTTATACTTTTACTATAATTCTCCAAATACACAAATAGTTAGCTTGGGGATCTTGTTGAGTTGAGAAATCGGTCTGATCATATTGAGTAAATTCATAGAAAATATAAACTAAACCGACAACAAAATTAGTACTAAATTTGAAATTCAGTATGTTAAATTAATTAAACTCATTTATATATGAGGATTATTATTGTAAAAGTTAATTCGAAAACTAACTTAGAGTTGCAAAACTTATGTACAATCTTGCAGTAACTTCTATTTGCTTAATCTAATTTTTATAAAGAAAATGGTACGGACAAGCCTTCAAATTGAAAGAGTTGCCGCAAAAATAATTATTAACTACTCAATTTTAAAAGATATTGTATGGGTATTACTAACTTTCATGAATTCTAAATCTAAGCGTTTTATTATAATAAATGTAAATTATTAAATTTTTTTATCATTGCGATTAACAAAAGGTAAACAATGAATCTAACAAAAAGCAAAAAGCAAAAAGCTAGAGATAGAAGAGAAGAAAAAATCGTATAATATATTACTGCAGTAAATTAAACGAAACGACACACGATAAATTTATCATCACATTGATTACGACATAATAGTTTAACAAGATCACTTCTTATTTAGTTACGAAAATTTTCATACTTCGTGGCATTTATGGGCAGAAAACCACTCTATACTTGGTTCCTGTAGGACAAGCAAACATGCTAGTTTTATCATCCTTAGGATAACTATAGGCATCAGGACACCTATCCTTAAAGAACTTTGATAAATCTGTTGGGCCACAATTCCCAGAATTACAACAATAATTATCAGTCTTGAAAACGATACAAAGATTATTACACCCACCAGAAGCTCGTAATTCGTTCGGACATTGTCCAGTAATATCAGCAGTGCACTTAATACCACGGGTGCACCCATTGGAGGTAGGGCTAAAGTCCATCGGTACGTTGAATCCATCGATGAGAGAGATGTCGAAAAAACCAAGATTATTAAATTTGTTTAAGGCATATTCAGCTAAAGAGTTTGGGGTACCCCAAAAACTTGACACCGGAGAAGATCATTGCAATCTCCAGTCTCACACTTACCGTGGCCCGAATCGTCGAAATTGCAACCAGTTCGGGCCCAAATACGGGCTCCTGCCGTGCCAGCTGGCACGTCGAATGTCCAGGTTTGACCAGAGTCGAGCTGGTGACCACCACCCACTGGCAGCCCAAACTGTGTAAGGACAATTGTTTCGAACGTCAAATTTGGCTGCATCAGAGTGAGTGAAGAGGAGGAAATGAGCAATGAGAAAAAAAAGGGAAAATGAACATGGATTTGAAAATGCCCATTGAAAATAGGTACCAAGGTTTTCTAAGGTTTAGTGTTGCACTGCAAAGACAGACTTGGTCTGCTAGCTATTTATAGATGATCATAAGCTCATAACGAAAGTTGCAACGGACTGCAACTCTAAGTCTTCGTCAATGTGGAAGCTTGTCGGCAATTATTTGGAATTCTACGTTAGCAAATAATGCTATAAACTTTTCCAAGGGAAAAATTGTGGCTTAAAACTTCCAGGACGTACATTGTGGAAATTGAAGGCAATCACCGATAAGTCATCAATCTACCACTCTATCTTGGTTCGCTAGACCTCAGCGGTGTTTGTCGGTCGGTATGATACGGTATTTACATATTTCGATTTGGTATTCGGTTTCTTAAAATGCAATACCAATACCGTACCTAATTAAATTCGGAATGGTTCGGTTTCTTTTCCTTTCGGTTTCGGTTTATTCGGTTTGGTAACATCGATTTATTCGGTTTGAATAATAACTAGTGCATAGAGTCATAGACTGTAATATTCTAAATTAAAGTACTCAAAAGTACAAAATTAAAAATATTTGTTGACAAAAATTTTGTCCAAAACTAACAAATATCAACTCAAAGAGAAAAAACTATACATAAAAGAATAAATTGATCATTAAAAATGTCTTGTTACTTGCTTAGAGTTAATTTATGAACTTGGAGAATAAAGAAAAGTAAAATTTTAGATTTTTATATTTATGTTATAATTAATAATATGTGTATTGTGTAATATAATATATATTTTAATATTTTATTTTAAAATACCAAATACCATACCTAATATCAATATTTTTTAAAACTTAAACCAATTATTATATCGAATACCAAATACCAAAATTTTTAATTTCGGTACGATAATTCGACATTTATCAAATTATGCACCCCCTGATCTCAGCTCCCTACAAACTTAGTACTGATCATGTGGACAATCCAACTTAGTACTGATCATGTAGAAAATCCAACTTAGTACTGATCATGTAGACAATCCAACAAGAAAAGAATCAGTCTGCTAGATATTTGATTACAAAGATATTGTAAGTCTTTTGTCAACAATGGAGTTATTTTTCTTTTATAACTCAAACACATTATTCAATACTATTACTTATGTAATTTTTTTAAAAATTATTTATTATTTACTTATTGACATAAAAAAATTATTTAATATATATAAAAATTACATAAGTAGTAGTATTGAATAATGTGCTTGAGTTATAAAAGAAAAATAAAAAGTATAACTTTACAAAAATATATTTATAGATTCTACTTAGCTAGCTAATAAAGGATAAAATTCTGCCACATGAAAGTCCTCAAAGATTTATAGGAATATCTTGTAAAATTTATTGTTACATATTCTAATTACGAAAGAAAATAATTAAAAAAAATATTTTTATCACGATGATTTGTCAGGTAATACAAATTAAAATATATGCTGATGTAAATTTGCGTAAATGTTATGGAATTAATATATAGAAAAAAAGAATGACAGTCGCGCCTGAGTGCCTTAGGAAGAAGGGAACAGAAACTATAGAATAGGAAAATGCATCAATATAATTGTATACGGGTAAAATCGGGTTCATGGTACATCCCGTTCTTTGACAAAATAAGTCGATCCCGAGACATGATGGCAGGGGATAGAAATCGGGGCAAGAGACTCATCGAGTCATGGTTCGAAATCGGCCATAGCCTCGAACGACTTCGAAGAACGTTGTCGGGCAATTTAGCGCGACCAACAGAGGACCGTTATGTCCTGGATCGGCCGGATATACACCTCGTGCTAAGGCCCGAACAGAGCACTGACCACCAGAGCCATCAAGACCACGCCCCTAAATTTGGCTCGAGCTCCGAGTCCTCAAAAAAGCATTTCCTAACAGTTGCACAGGACTAACGAAATCGGCAGCAGATCAATTATTAGCGAAAAAGAGAATTTTTACCTTTTTTAGAATTATACTAAGGATGAAACTCTCGTACTATATAAAAGAGATGATTTTTTTATTTAAAGGGACATTGTAGCACACATTCCAAAGCAATATATTAGCATTTTCTCTGTTATTAGCTTTTTCTCTTGTTCATCAGTGCTGGCCATAGCAAGCCCGGGTCGAGGGTAAAAATTTCAAACAGTTTGGAGCTAACTACCTCGTGCAATTTGAATTTATTTTATCTTTGTTTGTTCAATTCTACTTAATTTATTACTCTGTATCATATTAATCTGTGTATCCTTAAAAATACTTACAAATTCAATTGTTATCCGCTTTTTAGGGTAAACAGTTTGGCGTCCACCGTGGGGCTAAGGATAATAGCTGCAAGTTGATACAAATTCCCATAACACACCCTATTTTACACTTATTCTTTGAAGTATCTTTGATTCTAGGTTAAAGTTGAAATGTCGAACCCCCAATCTGCCCCTCTAAACATGGATGCCGAGTCCAGCCACCATGGCGAGAACAACAATGTAGAACCCGGTAACAAGGTGCCCCCGGTCAATCTCGGCGAAGTTCCGGCCGCGGGCCCGATCGACGTCAGTTCGCATGTGGCCATCAATACAAATTTGCCTACCGATCTTGAGAATAGCGTACGCAGGGAAGTCAGATCGATTGCCTAAAATACGCATAGTGGTGAAAATGTTGGGATCAATTTGCGGGTGATCTATGAAATATTACAGGCTCAACAGACAGCGATAGCCCGGTTGCAGAACCAAAGTCGCGCGCCGAGCAGGGTTGAGCCCGAGCCATCCCACGAAGTTACCCGCAGAAATGATCGGTCACGGAGAGGCTGAATGGAAATGAATCGGGGATCAACCCCAAGGTTATAAAGATGCTCGAGGAGCTGATAAAACAGGTAGAATCGGGAGAGAAGAAAATTGAAGCCAAGGCCAAAAAGGTGGAAACCTACAATTCTAGGGTCGACCAAATCCCAGGGGCACCACCGATATTAAAAGGCCTGGATTCCAAGAAGTTTGTTCAAAAACCTTTTCCTCCAAGCGTGGCCTGAAAGTTGATCCCTAAGAAGTTCTGCATGCTCGAGATCCCTAAGTACAATAGAACAACCGACCCAAATGAGCACGTGACCTCCTACACGTGCACCATCAAAAGGGAATGACTTGGAGGATGTATCAAGTCTGTCCTACTGAAAAAGTTCGGGGAAACCCTGTCAAAGGGAGCTATGATATGGTATCACAACATACCTCCTAATTCCATTGACTCGTTTGTTATGCTTGCAGATTCCTACGTAAAAGCACAGGTCGGGGCTATCAAGGTCGAGAACAGGAAGTCGGACCTTTTCAAAGTAAAACAGAGGGATAATGAGATGCTCAGAGAGTTCGTGTCCCGATTTCAAATGGAACGGATGGACGTGCCTCCAGTCGCGGACGATTGGGCCGTTCAGGCCTTTACCCAAGGACTTAATTTCTGAAGCTCGCTGGCTTCAAAGTAGTTAAAACAAAATCTAGTAGAATATCTAGTTGTTACTTGGGCCGACGTGCATAACCGATATTAATCAAAAATTAGGGTCGAAGATGATAAGCTTGGGGGCCCTTCTGGTTCCATTTATCTCGTCAGAGCCACAGACGGATTCAAGAGAGATGTTGATTGTGAACCCAGATCAAACAAGAATCGGTATCAGCCATACAATGGAGATCAGAGAAGTATTAGGTCTGGATGAAACCCTATGAGACGCGAAAAGAGAGTGATTAGGGTCAAAATAATTGGGGTCTCATGAGTAAAAACAGTTTCGACAGGCCGATTGGACCTAAGGAAGTGCCAAGGTTATCGGAGTACAACTTCAACATCGACGTTGCCGCCATCGTATCCGCCATCGGATGCATCAAAGAAACCAAATGGCCTCAACCTGTACAGTTTGATCCAGCCCTAAAGGTATCCTAGCCTAATGTGCAAATATCATGGCACTCATGGCCACTGAACAGAGAATTGCCGACAATTAAGAGAGGAAGTAGCTCAGCTATTCAACAACGAACACCTCTGAGAGTTCCTAAGCGATCGAGCCAAGAATCACTTCAGGAACAGATATTCTAATAAACAGATCGAGCAGGACGAACCTCAGCACGTCATTAACATGATCATCAGTGGAGTTTCCATACCTAGGGGTCGATGCTGAAGAACACCAAAGCATCCATCATAAGGGAAAAATGGACTTGGGATTACGTGTCGGAGGGAACCTTTTCTTTCAATGATGAAGATAAAGGGGGGATCGTGCAGCCCCACAACGATGCACTGATAATATCAGTACTCATACATAAATCTCGAGTTAAGCGTATGTTAATTGATCCAGGTAGCTCGGCCAACATCATCAGATCGAGGGTTGTGGAATAGCTCGGTCTACAAGATCGAATTATGCCTACGGTCCAAGTCCTAAACGGATTCAACATGGCATGTGAGACCACTAAAGGGGAGATAACATTACTGGTGAATACTGTCGGGACAATTCAGAAAATGGAGTTCTGTGTGATCGAAGGGGACATGAGGTACAATGCGTTGTTCGAAAGACCATGGATTCATAACATGAGGGAAGTACCTCGACTCTGCACCAGGTGTTGAAGTTCTTGAAGTCAGGAGGAATAAAAACAATTTACGGAGAACAACCAGCCGCAAAAGAGATGTTCCCAGTCGATGAGTTGGTCCTGATATCTACACTTTCTACACCAAAAGATCTGGGTTCGGTCACCAAGGGATATATCAAATAGAAACTACTCCCACCGGCCCCATCCTAATCGAGGAAGCATGAGACGGGTGAGGACGACGATTACGAGGTTCCCAGGTCTTTCATAGCCCATGACACTTTCGACGCTACCAAATTGACAGTCGAGGAACTGGAGAAAGTCGTACTGATCGAGCACTTGCCCAATCGAGGGGTATACCTGGGCACAAGGTTTGTCACTTCCCAAAATCGAGGGACGAGACCGTCGCACAATCATATGATCCCGGTCAAGCGGACCTGGATTGCCTTTCATACCCAACGCATCACCCGGTGTTTATAATATACATTATTCCACATGAATTAGCAATTTAGAGTTTAAGCATGACTCTACTACTTGAGTTCACATTATCCTTTATCATTTCCACATTTGATAATCACAAAACATACAATAATTCTAATTCGGACCACGATTACTAGTAAACACATTTACCGCCCAAAGCACATATATGTACAACCCACATCATGTCTACGGAGCCTCTAAGAGTACTAAGGGTTTACACAATACTTGTCGGCAACAAGGCCCCGGCTATACCTTAAAAGACATAGCATATACAAAAAAAATGATGTAGACTACACACGGCCCCGAGAGGAAGTGGGGCTCACCGGATCCGTTGAAGGTATGAAGGGGAAACACTACTATCAGCGATCTGAGCTACCTGCTGTGGAACCACCTACATCCATATAAAAGATGTAGCGCCCCCGACAAAAGGGGCGTTAGTACCATTGAATAGTACTAGCATGTATGAACCAAGTTTATTCCAAGTAGAATCAAACAATACACAATCAGCGAATAGTTAGGGTAACCACACAAGTACCACACAAGTATACAGAAAACCACAAATGAAGATTTCACAGTTACTTATTTCAATTTCTCATCTGTTGCGGCGCGCAACCCTATCTCACTGTACATTCTCATCTCACCCTTATTATCTCTCCACCCTTATTACTTCGTGTTGCGGCGCGCAACCCGATCCCACCGTACATTCACATTTCACCCTTATTACTTCGTGTTGCGGCACGCAGCCCGATCCCACCATACGTTCCCATTTCATAACAACAATCACCAACAATTATATCACAAGGATCTTTACCATGAAGAACATAAGTTCATATCAACCGAAAACTAAGTGAAATCAAGGCACAATGATCCTTACCAATCATCAATTCATATATGGTGTTGCCACAATCATTTAACTCAATAAAATCAGCCCATATTTACTTTCATTACTTACTACACAACATTTATCACTTGGATACATTCAACATTTTATTTCATTATCATTTCTTTCGTTTTACAGCACATCCTCTCATACCGATGTATTCAACATTTAACGAGCTTTACACATGGTAGGATAAGCACAAAGAATCACCCTTCATAATCTCAATTAGCATGGTAATTGACTTTAAGAAAATCAGAGAATGAATTCGTACAACTCGACACAGCAGGACAAATAATTCACCTATGCTCAAGCAAGAATTTCATACCGTGTACTCAGACACCAACAAGGTAACTCTACAAAGATTAAAGTTAGCCATACATACCTTGATTTGGGATTTTTCCTTAATTTCTACCATAATTCACTGGACCTTCTAGCACCTTCAATATAGTTCACAATGTGGCATAATTTAACTTAGAATTAGGAACAATGATCATGTCTTGAACTCACTTGATTATTCTATCAAACACTAAGTGTTCTTTTAGATTGAAAAGGCCTCTTTTTAGTGAAAGATTACTCTAACCTATTTCCTTTTACTAGATTATGATTAGTTGGTTACATGCATGCAAGGCTCCTACCCTTATCTTTAGGAATTCACCTAACCATGTTTCATTTTAACAAAAATCTGGAAATTAAGTTTGATGGATAGAAGCTTACCTCTTGTAGTGAAGAAAATGGTGTCCTACTTGATTAATTTCAGGCCTGAGTAGTGTTGGAGGAACAAATTGGATGAAGTTGGACTCTCTCTCTCTCTAGAACCCACTCTCTCCTCTCTCTAATTTATCAGAAAATGAGCTTAAAATGAAAGGGGGAGGTGTTTTAATGAATTGGGGTCGGGTATGAAATTAGAAATTTAACAGTCCCGAAGTAGAAATGCGGTCAGGAATGTGATCGCATTCCTGCTATGCGGTCCGCATTGTTGTCGCATAAAATGCCCTCAAATGGGCCAAAAAGAAAAGTAGACTGCCCAGGTATGCGACCGCTATGCGGTCCGCATACCTGTTATGCGATCGCATAGTGCGTCGCATAACTCCCTCCGCAAAAGTCAAGGTGCAAGAATGTGACAACTATGCGGCACGCATTCTAGGCCGCATAGCTGTCCTCAAAATTGACATCAAACTATCCAGGTATGCGACCACTATGCGGTCCGCATACCTGATCTGCGATAACATAGTGGACCGCAGACCTGCACAAATCTGGAAAATTTTATCTTTTAAGTCCGGGGTACTTTTTACTCAAAAGGGGTCCGTTTTAAGACTTTCTACAGTTATAACAACACGGGGACCTATTTGGGCATTATTTTTAGCCATAAAATTTTACGGGTCTTTACAGGGTTGAGTCCCGAGCTCAGGAAAAAACTCATTCAATTATTTATAGCTAACATAGATTGTTTCGCTTGGTCCCACCTTGATAGGACAAGGATCCTGCCGGAAATATCCACTCACGAGCTAAGTTTGGACCCGAAGTTCCACCTGGTCAAGCAGAAGAGGAGACCCCAGTCCGAGGTCAAGCATGCATTCATCAAGGACGAGGTATCTAAACTCCTTAAAATAGGGTGCATCCGGGAGGTTAAATACCCGGACTGGTTAGCGAACGTAGTAGTAGTAGTCTTTAAAAAGGGAAACAAATTGAGAATGTGTGTAGACAATAAAGACTTGAATAAAGCGTGTCCCAAGGACTCTTTCCCTTTTCCTAACATCGATCACATGATCGATGCAACGGCCGGCCACGAAATCCTTAGTTTTCTCGATGCTTATTCCGGGTACAACCAAATTCGAATGGACCTGGGCGATCATAAAAAACTTCCTTCTTCACTAAATACGGCACGTAATGCTATAACGTGATTTCGTTCGGACTAAAAAGTGCCTGTGCCACTTACCAATGCCTAGTAAATCGGATATTCGAAGAACAACTAGGAAAATCAATTGAGGTTTACATTGACGATATGTTGGTTAATCCCTGTGAGCAGAGGACCATTTGAAATATTTGTAGGAAACATTCAGCATATTGAAGAAGTACAATATAAAGCTGAACCAGGAGAAATGTGCATTCGGAGTCGGGTCCGGGAAATTTCTCGGATTCATGGTATCCAACTGGGGAATCGAGATTAACCCTGATAAGATCAAGTCCGTCGAAGATATCACTGTTGCGTACAACATGAAGGTCGTACGAAGGTTAATCGGATGCATATCCACCTTGGGGAAATTTATCTCGAGATCCTAAGATAAGAGCCACTGGTTCTTCTCACTGTTGAAGAAATATAATAATCTCTCATGGACCCCGGAGTGCCAACGAGCCTTGGAGAGCTCAAGTGATATCTCTCGAGCCCACCGCTGCTTCACACTCCGAAGACAGACGAACAACTATACTTGTACTTGGCAGTATCCGAGATAGCGGTAAGTGGAGTCCTGGTCCGGGAAGAGGAAGGTACGCAATTTCCAATTTACTATGTTAGTTGGACTCTAGGCGAGGCCAAAACTAGATACCCCCACCTAGAAAAATTGGCGCTCGTTTTGCTAAGTGCCTCTAGGAAGCTAAAATCGTACTTTCATTTTCACCCCATATGTGTTGTAACCACTTACCCTTTGAGGAATGTAATGCATAAACCCGAGCTATCGGGACGATTGGCCAAATAGACTGTAGAGATCAGTGGGTACGATATCGAATATCGACCCCGGACCACCATTAAGTCTCAAATTTTGGCGGACTTTGTGGCCGACTTTATGCCGGCCCTAAAACCCAAGGTAGAGAGAGAATTGTTGTTGAACTAGGTGACCTCTTTAGGAATATGGACCCTCTTAACGAACGGTGCCTCGAACACAAAAAGGTCCTGACTTGGCATCATATTGAAGCCACCAACAGGCGATGTAGCTATACAATCTATTATGACTGTAAAATTGACTAACAACGAGGCCGAATATGAGGCCATGCTTACAGGTCTCGAACTGGTCAAAGGCTTGGGGGCAGAGGTGATCGAAGCTAAGTGCGACTCCATCCTTGTGGTAAACCAAGTTAATGGGACGTTCAAGGTCAGAGAGGAGAGAATCCAAAGATACCTGGATAAGCTGCAGGTAACATTACATCGGTTCAAGGAGTGGACTCTACAACATGTACCTCGAGATCAAAATATTGAGGCCGATGCCCTTTCTAACTTGGGATCGTCGATCGATGACGATGAGTTCAACTCGGGGGCACTCGTACAACACATGCGATCGGTAGTGGAAGAAGTTCACGCCGAGATAAACTCAACAAGCCTAACTTGGGAATGGAGAAACAAATATACAGAGTATCTGAAGACTGGAAGACTTCCCTCGAATCCTAAAGAATTGAGGGTTCTGCGCACGAAGGCAGACCGGCTCAACTTTTCTGAAGACGGTACCCTGTTCATAAGAACATTCGATTGCACACTCGCAATATGTCTAGGACTAGAAGATACCGATTATGTTCTAAGGGAGGTCCACGAAGGCACCTTCGGGAATCATTTGGGCGTTGAATCATTGGTTCAGAAAATAATCAAAGCCGGATGCTACTGGATCGACATGGAAAAGGATGCGAAAGAGTTCGTACGAAAATGTGACGAATGTCAAAGGCATGCTCCGATGATTTATCAGCCCGGGGAGCTGATGCATTTGGTCTTGTCAGCCTGGCCATTCATGAAGTTGGAGATGGACATCGTCGACCCCTTACATGGGCACCCGGTAAGGCTCAATTTTTATTAGTTATGACCGACTATTTTTCTAAGTAGGTGGAAGACCAGGCGTATGATAAGGTCAAAGAAGTCATCAATTTCATTTGGGACAACATAATATGCTGGTTCAGAATGCCAGTCGAGATCGTGTGCGACAATGGAAAACAGTTCATCGGCAGCAAAGTAAGCAAGTTTCTCGAAGACCATAAGATTAAAAGGATCCTATCAACACCCTACCACCCTAGTTGGAATGGGCAAGCAGAGTCCACCAAGAAAACCATACTCCAAAACCTCAAAAAGAGACTGACCGACGCCAAACGAAAATGGAAAGAAATTTTTCCCGAACTCCTATGGGCATACCGTACGACCTCGAAGTCTAGTACCGGGGACACCCCATTCTCGTTGATTTATGGCGCTGAAGCTCTTGTATCGGTTGAAGTAGGAGAACCGAGTCTCATGTTCCGATATGTGACCGAAGAGTCAAACAATGAGTCCATGAATACGAGACTGGAACTGCTAGATGAAAGGAGCGAGGCCGCCCTCGTCCGGATGGTCGCCCAAAACCAACGAATTGAAAGGTAGTACATCCAAAGAGCCAACCTTTGACACTTCGTTATCGGGGACTTGGTATTAAGGAATGTGACATTGAGCACCCACAACCCGGACGAGGGGAAGTTGGGGCCAAATTGGGAAGGTCCGGATTGAATTATCGAGATCACCGGCAAAAGGGTCATACAAACTCGAAGCAATGAGCGGCGGTGGATTACCGGACAACTGGAACGTGGCCACTTAAAACGATACTATTTTTGAGGTATGACACCATTCATTTGTTTTCTGTAAATATTAAACTAACACTTGTTGGTAACAATCAAGGGACGATACGGTTGTTAGGCCTGAAAGCACGCGTTGCACCCTTTTTTCCTTAGACCAGTTTTGTCCCAAATGGATTTTTCGGAAAGGTTTTTAACGAGGAAACAGTGGATCGTGCTAACTTAGAATCAAATAACAGAGTTAAGGACTACATCAGCAGTAACTAAGGCCTCTCTATGATCGGCCTCCGATACTGGGGGCCATCACCCTCAGATAATAATTTTGGCAAGGAGAGAAATTTATGCTCGAACTACCTAGGCTTGGTGGATAGGATTTATTGTAAGGGCCAAATGGTCAAATGAACTGTGCCCATATAGACCACCCAAGCTCTGACATGAAGCATATACACATTGTAACCTTGTATAGAAATGAAAGAAATTTTCTCCTTGCGGATAAATATTTTGTGCCTTAAAAAATTTCTACATTCAGTCCCCTAAATATATTGAGCCCAGGGGCAATCTCTGTCTAGACCCAAGAGGTCACCTCACTCGGGGACTATCGTCCAAGGCAGGATCAGGCGACCCGGGGTATCGAAGTCGTGATAAGTAGGGATTTTGACCACTTATTTGCACTCTTTTACTTTTGTTTTAGCTCAAAAATACTTAAAGGTATTCCCGAAAACTAATGAAACGTGCTTTATTGCAGGAATATTAAAAAATGAGCCAAAGAAATGAAAATCAACTCAAGAAGGAGTAAATTTGGACAAGGACTAAAACAAGGAATAAAGAGCAAAAGTGTTTGGACCGTACAATATTGTGTGCGGCCGTAGACTATGAAGAGCCTCTGACAAAATTTATGTGCAAAATGCGGACTGCACAATTATTGTACGGCAGCAGAAGAAGAAGTTCAGAGAGATGGTGTTTTGGGTCTCTGAAAAAGTGCGGACGACACTATTATTGTGCGGCCACAGAGTTCAAAAGTGCGGTCGCACTCAGAAATGTGTGGTCCGCAAAAATCTCTCATGTCCATCTCAAGTCCAAGAATGCGGCCGTACTCAAAAATGTGCGGTCCGCAGAATTTGAATAAATGTAGCCGCAATCTAGAATTGTGCGACCGCAGAAGTCCATACTGTCAAGTCAACTTCAAAGTGAGGACCGCACATAGAATTGTGTGGCCGCAGAACCTCCGCAAGGGAAATTTTTTGTCCGATAATTTTAGCTGGGTATAAATTGATCTTTTTGTCAAATTTAGGTTAAGTTTGAACACCTGAAAGTAAATAGTCGTTTCTCCTTTACTATTTTGTGTAACTTTGTAATAGTTTATCATTTTAACACTAGATTTTCTTCCCTTAATCATCTATTATGAGTTTAATCTTAGTTTCTTCTTTAGTTTCTTCAATTTTGCCTATGAGTAGCTAAATTCTTAGCTAGGGCTGTGACCCAACCCTAGTATGGGTGTCTAATGGTGTTTAATTTAGGGATTATTTGTGATTGGGTGTATGATATTGATCCTAGTTCTTGTTTAAATTTAAGAATTTATGGTTGCAAACATTGATTCATACCTAATTGACCTAGTCCCTACTTGAGAATGAGAGACTAAGTCTAAGAAAACTTGGCTAACAAGGAATTGGGGTGAACTCAAGAAATTGATATCCCCAATTAAAGGTTCAAATCTAGAGATAGTAAGACCCGACTTGAGCATCTATCACTAGTTTTGTGAATTACCCATTTGGACTTGAGAAAGCCAAATTGGGCAAAACCACTCAAACTACCGAGAGGTATAGAGAGGGTAATTGCGTGTGATTGTTATATTACACCCCGATCAATCAAACCTTCCCTAAAGCCCATAATCCGTTAGGTAACCACCTAGGTGGAAGTCACGACCCTAGATCTTTTATAAACTTGAAAAACAACAATACCAAAAATATCATTCCTTAACTTTTCATTTACAAACAATATTATACTCTTTATAAGTAGAAAGAAACAACCAATTATGTGGAAGTGCAACTTGGGCACGTCATACACCTAGTCTAGATGTATACCTAATCCAATATAAGCTCTCTGTGGAATCGACCCCGACTTACGTGGGTAATTATAATTACATCTATCGCTTAACAATCCCAATAAATGGTGTGAATTTGGTCGACATCAATCCTAGAGGCACAAAGCTTATTAGGAAGTGCCCGAAATTTAAATGCTACGGCCACCCCATTCGAAACAATTGTCCTGGGCATACCCGGATAACTCGGGGTAACGAGCCCATTAAGCAATACCCAAACTTAAAAGGCTACGGCCATCCTAGAACGGCACAGAGACGTCCGAGATCCGTAACCAAAACATAAGGCCTTCAAATTTTCTAAACCGGTTCGATGGCTACACTCGGAAAAATTATAAAAAATCCTAAGTTAACATTTCGGGGAAAACTTCCAGTCATACCAAGCCCCCCACCAGCCTTAAGAAAAATAGTGTCCGAAACGAACAATTATTACATGCTAAGGCATCTGAAATCTTTGCATTCATAAAGAAAAAAGCAAAAAGAATCATACTTGAAAATTTTCGAAGGGAAAAAGCCTTTTATATATATACGTATATATATATATACATACATATTTAAAATTTTACAAAGTCCAAACGACCTCAACAAAATACAAAAGCAAAAAATTACAAGGCACCTAAGAAGCCTAATCCTCACCGGAGCCCGCCGCATCACCGGGTCCATCCGAACCTTCGGAATCTTCCTCGTCCTCGGGGTACGCCAACTTATTAGCCTCGGCCTCTAGCCTCTTAACATTTTCAAGCTTAGTCAATAAGTCAAACCCCTGGGCATGAACCTCTTCGAGAGCCCTCCTCTGGGACTACCACTTCGCTTGGTCGAGTATGGCATTTAGGCATTCTTGAGTAGCCTCAACATCGGCTTTGTCCTGGGCCACCATCTCATCGGCATCGACCTTGGCTATTTCAGTCACTGACTTGGCCACTTTAAGCTCCATGGCGAGGGATTCCCGATCGGCAGCAGCCGAGCTCAATCGAGACTGGAGCTCCTCAGTTTTCTGGGACCATGCCTATACCTTCTCCTTCATCGATCAGAGTTGGGCCTCCGCCGAGGCTAATTGCTCCCGGATATTTTACTTTTCGGAGGCCATCTGGTCCATCTTGCCCTTCCACTCCTCGACCATGGTCTTGATTTAGTCCATCTCAACTCGGAGTTGGTCAACCCGATCTATCTTCTACTCGACCTGTGGATTCTGATCGTTATACACCATGTCTAGCTCATCATCAATAACTTCAAAAAAATTTACCTATTCCAACAGGTTGGCATGTTCTTTTTAAGCTGCATCCAACTCGGATCGGAGGCTCTTGATTTCACCATCGCATTGCTCACTGAGAATTTTATACATATTTCTTTTCTCAGCTAGCTCTTTGGCTTTGGCCTCGAGTTGGTTCAACTCATCCCGGTACCGGAGGAAAGTCTCGTGGTGTAGCATCGAGGCCTGCAAATACGAGGAAAGATATTAGAATAATCAAAAAAATTAGTTAAAATATCAGAAGAAAAATTGGAATCATCAGGAATTATCAAGAGTTACCCGATTCAGCGCCTGTCGTGCTTCATTGAACATGCATGACGCGTCTACCTCGTTCATTTTAGCTTGGTCTTCTTCAGTCACCAGGCACCAGAGGTAATTGGATACCCTTACGGGGGCATAAAGAACCCGGGCATCATCTGGAACGATGATGATAATTGACTTCTTCCGACCAGGATCCGCACTCGGGGCGGGGATTCGGTTGATTAGTCTCGGGCTCGAGTTAGGCCCACCTACCCCCGAGGATGGACTTTTCCTCAGTACCTCTAAGACACCTAACCCAGGGACATCCTCTGTGGCGGAGGAATCCACATTATCAAAAAACAATGGAGGGGGTCATCCGATCCATGGCCCCCTCGTTGGGTCGTTCTTTCACTATTTGGGCCTCCTTGTACATAGACTCGGTAAACAAGGGTGACTCGATGATGTCTATCATGCCAAGTGCCTCTTTCGGGGAACTTCTCGTGTCCCGGGAAGCCTCAACCCCCGCCACTTTAGCAACCTCCCTGTTCTGAGGTAGATCGGCATCATGGGTCTCTGGTTCAACGGCCCTCTTCTCTTCGAGGGGCGACGACCCGCGAGCCACAAAAACAAAAAGCTCTTCCCCCTCGGACTCGTCCCTCAGCCGATAGAGCACGTTCAAAGTTGGTGCTCAGGGGCTTGTGTTTTCCTTTGACTTGTGCACCGGCCTTTTCCTTGTTTTCTTTTTCTCTAAGCTCGGGGAACTTGGATCCCTCTTCATCTTCCTCTCTCCAGCTTGCCCCGGAGCAGGAAACTCAACAAGCAAGTCCTTGTCCCCAACCGAAGGCCGAAGCTCAACAGTTTTAGGCAAACATGCAAAGAAAGTAAAAGAGGTAAGGACGTGATGTTAAAAGAAAAAGTTCAATGCAACTTGTTTGTGAAAAGAATCTTACCATGGGAACGAACCTCCCAACGACCTTTTGAAAGTTTGCGCCATGAGCGCTCGGAGTAGGGAATCTATGACACAATGCCCTCGACCCACTCCTTGAGCCAAGGGGTAGCTTTCGGAACTCAAGCAAAGGCTACAACATAACAAGCCCCGATAAGCAAGGGGAAGATAAGTCATAAAACCGACACTTAAAGGGAATACTAACGTGATGTGTTCCACCTTTTGGGGAACGACCTCCATTCTGCAGGTATCAAATTGACGGTCCTTACTCAAATAAAATGCCCTTGCCAACCCCGATCCCGGTCTTCGTCGGTGCTCGAGAACGTGGCTTTGCTGGCCCGACGTACTAGCTTTACCGGTCCCCCCCAGAATATTCGGGGACTGTATAAGTGGAGTAGATGATCGTTGGTGAACGAGCACCTATCGATTTTGTTCACAAAAAATCGGAGGAGGATCACGATCCTCCATAACGATGGATGAATCTGGCCAAGGCACACGTTATAACTCTTGCAGAAGTGTAGGATGACCGAGTCTACCAGGCCCAATGTAAATGGATAAGTGTAAACACTTAGATATCACTCGACATGGGTGGTAATGGCCTCATCGTTATCGGAGAACTCTATGTATTTGTCGGCCCAGTTTTATGGACCGTGGGGATGACTTCGGTGATTGAGTAGATGAATCTCGAGGCCTCCTCACACCGACCCTATACAGAAGAGGACTTCTCGACCTTAAAGTCACCGGTGACCGAACAACCACCGGGAATGAACATTTTCAAGGGGAGCTCTTCTGTCGGTTCATCAATGACCATATCGGGGACAGTCTCCTCGATCTCAGTGGTCGATCGCAAGGAATAAGGTGCATTCTTCTGCGGAACAAATTTTGAAGTTTTTGCCGATGTTATGGAAAAAAAAAACTTGGAAAAGATGGAGAAAGAGTGAAAGCTGAAAGATTAGATTCGTTAGCTTGAGTAGGAGATGGGTAAAAGTTTTCGCAAAGTACTAAAGAAACTTGGGTGATGGGGGTAAAAACGCTTGAGAATGTTGAAATCCCGAAGATAAAAAGGTAGAAGATTTGGATTAAAGTGAAAAATGGATAGAAGAGATGGTATTTATAGGAGTTCAGCAATGTTTCATGTCTAGGGACGACCGACCGGCGGCTGACGTGCATTAAATGCCATTATGACATGACTGGCGAGACGTTTCAGTTGTTTTGTCATTTATGCCACGATGTGTCGGAGTAAGGATCGAGAGCTCATGTTTTTTCTCGTCATTTACTCTGCGAGAAACGAGGGGACTATCTGTATACGGGTAAAATCAGGCTCATGGTACATCCCGATCTCCGACAAAATAAGTCAAGCCCGAGACATGATGACAGGGGACTGAAATCAGGGCAAGAGTCTCATCGAGTCAGGATTCGGAATCGGTCCTAGCCTTGAACGACTTCGAAGAACATTATTGGGCGATTTAGCACGACCAACAGAGGACCGTTGTGTGCTGGACCGACCGGATATACACCTCGTGCTAAGTCCCGAACAAAGCACTGACCATCGGTGCCATCGAGACCACACCCCCCGGATTCGGCTCGAGCTACGAGACCTCCAAAAAGCATTTCCAAATGGTTGCACACGACTAACAAAGGGTCGTGATATCCGCACCCGACCGGATATCACGGCGTGGATCTCAGCCCGTATCAACAGCAGATCAATGATTAGCGGAAAAGAGGATTTTACCTTTTTTAGAATTGTTCTGGAGATGAACACTCCTCTTCTATAAAGGAGATGATTTTTTATTCAAAGAGACATTGTAACACGCATTCCAAAGCAATATATTAGCATTTTCTCCGTTATTAGCTTTTTCTCTTATTCATCAGTGTGCCATAACGAGCCCGGGTCGAGGGTAAAAATTTCAAACAATTTGGAGCTATCTACCTCGTGGGGTTTGAATTTATTTTATTTTTATTTGTTCAATTCTACTTAATTTATTACTCTGTATCAAATTAATCTATGTATCCTTAAATTATTTACAAATTCAATTATTATTCGCTTTTAAGGGTAAATAAATATATTTATTGAAAAGACTATATATACGAGAGAATTCGTTAAGTGTACAAGAAATCAAAAGTAGAATAGAGACTTGACAGTAAGAAAGGTCCAAGACAATTATCTAAATATGAGAACACTGTTGTTAATCTTCTCGTACATCAAGTGGGACCACTAACTGTTGGACTTTAAGCATTGGGCTTAAAGACTTTAAGCATTGGGCTTAAAAGTCTAAGAGTGTGAATTGGGAAATGATGGAAAATAAAATGGAGGGAAATGAAAATTTGAATCAAGTGAGCTTTTGTCATGAACTTTGTACCACATTGGTGAAAGACAACTACACTTGTGTGTATAAATATAGGATCACTTCTTAGAGCTCCTAAAAAGAGTTGAAGAGGATGTATCCTCGCGCCGTCGTCGTCGCTCGCTCGGCTCGGCTCGGCTCGGCTCGACTTCGGATTCGGCTTCGGCTTCGGCTTCGGCTTCGGCTTCGGCTTCGGCTTCGGCTTCGGATTCGGATTCGGATTCGGATTTGTCAAATGATCGATCGATAAGATTATTTTTGGACAAAGTTTATTTAATTAATTATTTAATAATTAAATTAAATGTCAGTTAGTTCATTAACGAAATTAACTGAAATCCAAAAATGCTGCCTTTGCTGAACGTTGTTTTTCCTTCCTGAACAGACATTTTTTCCTGAACAGACATCACACCTCTTCCAATAGTTGCCTATAAATTCTGAGGCATGGCTTCTTTTTCCACAGACTGAAAAATCGAGAATTCCATTCTGGATACTGCATTCTACTTCGCAGTCTCTCTCTCTCAAATTCATGAGTGTGAGCTTGCTCCGTTCTTTGAGTTTGTTGCTATCCTGCAGTTTGTATTGCCATTGTTGCAGGAAGGTTATCCCGTTTCATCCTGGGAGGATTTAATCCATGACCTTGGCAACTTGTGAGGGGGTTAAAATTCCTTAAGGACACACAAGGAAATTGTGGACTCGGAATATTTCTTATCGTTTATGTATTTTCTGTTTCTTCTAACAGTTCTTCTGATATTCTGAGTTTTAACACAGAGCCGATAACAAGCTTAAGGAATTTTATTATTAACATTTCTGTGGTGAAATTTATATTGAACTGTT